>JAPMOB010228490.1:0-11048 GCA_029875015.1 Lepomis gibbosus
CTTTACCATTGTTCTTTGTTTCATTGATTTTTTAATTTTTTATTTACATGTTCAAAATAAAGATATCAAATCAAATCAAAAAAATATCACACTGAATCTAGGACAGTTTATAAAACACTGAAAATTATTTAAATGCCATCTATCAATTTAAAGGAGTTTTACTGGCATATTTCACTCCTGAAGTGTGAAATAAAAACAACAAATGTACTTATGGACATGGAGCTTTTGGCACCTGGTCCATCTTTCACTCCGGTGTATTGATGATGAATACATTGATGAAGATAGGTCACCTGTAACAGTAGATTCATTCAAGAAACGTTATGTCATCTTCTCAGTTCCTCATTAAAAGTTGGTCTCAGCACCTTTGTGAATAGGTCTTAAGAGGAACTTTAAGCTAGGAACCATTAGCGCCATTTAGGAGGACTCCTAGTAAGAAAAGAAAAGATCCTTTGTGAACTCAATCAAACCAAATCTGGTTGAGAGTTGCAGCTTCTGCAGATCCCAATAAAAAAGGTGCACCCATGATGATGAAATGAGAAACCGAGGCAATTTTCTTTAAAAATTACCCGCAAATGACAAGGGAAGAAAAAGAAACACTAGTGGGAACAAGGTCAGACAGCAGGACGGGGAGACAGAGAGACCCTTGCACAGGATGGAGTGGGGACACTGGGTGAGCAGGGAGATAGCCTAAGGCCGCTTCAGGTGTCTTGTTTTAAACTTCTGCTCTACTTTGTGCTGGAGGGATCTAGAAAATAGAGCACAGATTAGACAGAGTACAAGCAGGACTGCTGAAAAGCCAGGACGTGACAATATACAGCACCCTAAATATGACTATACAGCACTCCACATATACTTCCAAAGGCGGGTGATGTTGCCTCATAAATTAAACTTTCAGGAAACATTGAAATCCCTGACACAATGCTTTTTCTGTTTTGTGATGTCCACGGTTACTTTAGAAGACAGTCACTTGTCTTTTATTGTCCTTTTACTAAAGTTGTTAGGGTTGTATTCAAAGTGGTCATAATGGAGTACAATTAAGATACTTTTGTAGTTACAGTTAAAGCAACATTATATAGTAATTTTATTTTCAAAATTGCAGTTTCAAAATCATTTGATGGTACACTGACTTGTTAGGGCAAATGGCATCTGTCATTCTGTCAAATTACTATGTAAGTGAGCAAGAGACTGGGTGGCAAGCTAGCCAACAATGCTAGACAGCAACCGACACAAGAGCAATCACAGGACACTACTCGACATTTACAGCTAGGTGTTGTGTCAGGCGAGCTGGCAACATGACCGGGATCAGCAGTCTCTGCAGATAAGAGGCAGAGGCAAAGAGGCCGAAGAGGACACTGACGACAAAGTGTAACCGAGCAAGAAGCTGCCCGATGTTGGCGAGAACTTTGTAAGTAAAAGGCTGCAAGATAGATGCTGAGCTGGCATTCTTTCGGTTGGGCAAGTAAGTAATAAGTTATTATATAAAGAAAATACTTGTATTCTGGGAACCTTCTCGAAGCCCTCCGTTGGAATCTCCGTTTCGAGGACTATGTAGCACATCCCCCTTCGCCCTATCCCTGTATCGCATCAAGAATCGGGACACCTTACCCCTAGCCGTGAACGTGCAAAATGGAGGGGCCAGTGGGTAGGGGCAAAGGGTGAAATGGGATTTAGCCTTACCCTACAGCTCACAAATTAGTCTCAAAATCAAGCGACAGATGCAGGAGTCATGACAAAAATTCACAGCAGAAATTTGGCAAGTGGGTGCTGCGTAAACCAAAGAACACGATATAACAAAAAGAGATCCCTCCTAAACAAAGGATTACTAACTACAAATAAAAGGAGAAACAAAAATCGGAGATCGAAGGGGGCGAGGACCTCACCATCTTCGATCCCGATAACCCTTTCAGCAGCCGGGTCAGGTGATCCAGCTGAAGGACCTTGAAAATTCCAGTACTGTTGCCCCTGTTCAAGATGCCAGCAGCCTTTAGGGGCTTTCTAACAAGAGGGAAGACAGACTTATTGTGCTAAGTATGTGCCGCATTTTTCTCTCCATCACTGTCTTAGAGATGTTTTCTGACTGAACTGGGGCTTTGCAAATTGGCCCGGCGTCAGTCGCCTGGTTCTGCCAACTCCACCCCACGGCCATGCGGTTCACAGGGATCACGCTGACTGAATGGTCCCTCATCCTGGGGTGGCTAAAACAGCTACTACTCACGTGCATAACATTACAATGGTGCTGTAACAATCAAGTTTATGTTTTTGCATTCATCTCGAAAACAACTTGGCTTAGAGTTATTTTTCATCATTTTAATCTCTTAGGTCATCTGCATCTAGCTCTGCGCTGAAAATGTCAAATTTTGTGGCTTTTGGGAATCTGCATCGAACTGCAAGCACAATCATCTACAGACTTAACTAATCTAAAGTTATCAAAGGAATTTCCAGACATTATTCTGAAATTTCACATTTGTGTCTTTAACCATGTACATAAATGAATCAAATAATAAAGTATTTGTATTTGTTAAAAAATAAGCCTAGACTGTCTAAATTAAAGCAGTGTATACATTGTTGGTTTGGATGGAAATGAATAGTGGAAATAGAACAGGAGGTTTAAACACTGAGAAAACACAAGTCAGAATTGCATTTGGCCACACTGCATTATTTTTATTACAAAACTGGAGGTTGGTCATATAATGTGAATGGGCCCAGATGGTTAGTTTTAAAGTGTCCAAGATAAAACAATTAAAAAAGCTATTAACAAAAATCTTAAAATTCTCCCTTCGGCCATTAGAAAGCAGTTTGGAGATTCAGCTTGTCACCGTCCAGTCACCAAGGTGCCACCGGGCTTCAATGTCTGATCATGTGGTAGATATGGAACACTGGTCAAGCTTTACTCTGCACTGCACAATTAATGGGTAAAACAACTGATGGAAATGGATTGAAGATGAACCTCACAGCATGTCTCAATGTCAAACTGGAAACTTTAAAAACTTGCTTACTGAAAATTTTTAATTTAGCCTATAACCTACTCGTTATGTTGGCAGGTCTGTACCATGTGATCATTGACTGGGTTAAATGATTTCTTTCAATAACAAAGAAAAAATCTGAATGTGATTTGACAATTACATGCTGCATGCATTATTTGACCATACCTGAATTATTGTATTATTTTAAATCGTTGACAAAAAGACAGACAATATTTTTATTTCCTTTCTCACAAACACACACATACACACTCTTACAGTGTAAGACGTGTCAGTGGCAGAGCACCCTGTTAGCTGGAGTCATACAGAGGGTCACTGATAGAAATCTAGGGAAACCACAAGGAAGATGAAAAGAATTCCAAATGAGGGACATACACACAGGGCAATGTTTACCCTTAGAGAAAGCAGACGCCTGTAAGTATGACATGAAATTGGAACATCTTTGATGTTGTGGGTAACAATAACATCTTTGTTTGGAACCAATTCCATTTCATTTTAAAAGTTAAAAGTGGCTGGGAGCTCTTTCGTAATGATGTAGCCTTGTGCGGAGGAACCTGATGGATGAAAAGACCTGGACAGCCCATTAATGCTGACCGTTGAACCACAGAGACCTTTAATGTGCTGTCGCCGGCTAGCTGCACAGCTTTGTCTTGCCAGCAATTTCTCTGGAAAGATATCACTCTGATTGTGTAAAGCAGATCGATGTGCAATGATATGGCTGAATTAAGTGGCAATCCATCATGTGTTTGTGCATGTAGACAGTTGCATTTCCAGCATTGTTTCATTTTGCCTTCATAATCATTTCTTTAATGCTGTGTTAGTGTGTCGATTACGATTGCGTTTCTGTATTTGGTACTCATTTCTTGCTTCTGTTCATGCTGTATCCTCGCTTCTTATTCGTTTAATGCTATTCCAAACTAACTGGCACAACTAAAGTTCTGTTTACTTCAAAAAAGCAGCTTTTCCGTGTTTACAAAATGTAGTAGATTTTTTGCCAAATGTATGCAGCTTGGTGTGTCGTCCTCTAGTAATTCCAACAGTGAAGGTAAAGATTTAATGTTTAATGGGGCTGCACAACGCACTGATGGGTGTTTGGAACAATGCAGTATTAATATACAGTCCACCTTTGCTCTGTAGGGATTTCATTTACATGTTTATTCAGCAAATTGCCACCCCTACTATCCATTGACCCCACAGTCTCCGCGGACAGCTCCCCACCCTATGCAGGTCCAGGTTTTGAATGTGCACCAAGAGCAGAGCCACATGATGGTGGCATTGCTCCTCTGACACTACACAGACCAGCCAAGCGTCAAGGTAATTGATAATCCTGAGCTCTTGCTGTGTTATGGGTGCAAGGACTGCATCCACACATCAGATGGATGTCTGGGGAGCCAGTGATCTGCCGATAGGCAGGACCTGAAACATGGAGAGTTTCCTGAACCTCAGGAAACCCAAGTGTACCCAAAGTACACATCCTTGAGTTCAATGGTTGCAAACCATCCCCCGCAGTAATGGCCTGCCTCACCCTGGGAACCGTCAACATTCTGGTCTCAGGTGTTGAAGGTACTTGTTGAGGCCCTTGAGATCCAGAATGGGATGAAGTCCCCTTGGGGTCCAAGAAATAGCAGAAGTAAACGTTCATCCAAAAGGGAGGACAGTCCTGCCCCTTGACTAACGGGCAGGGGCAATTGCCCCCCATCAAAGTATGTCCACTAAAGTGCTTGTTTCTGATGTATAACAACGTCGAGGAACATATTCCAACAGAGGCAGATTTTTTCTTAAAGATAAAGATCCATTTTGTTTATCCAGAAACAGTAACTATTTAGTTCTCGTCCTAGCCACCAGACTCCATTGACAAAAATCATAAATTAAAATAATCACTACATGCAATAGCACAGCGTGCTGTCATCATAAACAGAAATAGACTACGCTAAATGACTAGTTGTCAGACTACAAAAACAGTTTGTCTGCTTTCCTGTGGAGGGGTCTCTTGCAGCGTGTAATCCTTCTAAAAAAAATATATATGTATTTTGCATATTTTATATGGTCTATGGGTGAAGCAGTATAAATCACTGTGAGCAGAATACTTTTTTTGTTCCTCAGTTGAGGCAGGGGTACTGTAAATTCTGACCATCTTTGATTTTTGCAGCACCTGCAGGGGTTGCTAGAATGTTGGCGGTCCTTGTGTTAAGTAAATCCTTATGTACTGATTGGAATAAAACATTATCCTATTAATCATTCTAAAACTATTAAACCTATTGGAATATATCCCTGGTACCTTATGAACAACCACATTTTAAAACTCATTTTTCTTCACTTTTCTTAAACTGATAATCAACAGTGCCTGTACAGTAAAAAAATCAAATTTTATATGTTTTTAATTAAATGTTCCTTCTGAACTAAACTTCTGTCTTTGTATTTGCCACATGCCGCTGCTCTTTTAAAAGAGGACTGGAGAATGTGTAAGTCAGTGTGTCTGGGACAAGGCTGGCAGGCAGGAATCACAGTGGCAAAACTAATGCTAATTTCCTACTTCCCCTTCCATATTTAAACCAGCGTTCAAACAGTGGTTTAAATAGCTGCAGTAGTACATCATTAGCTCCTCTCCAGGCTCAATGTGCAGAGCTGTAGGAGAGGGAAATAAATCAACATTTTATAGCTCCTAGGGGCTCCGTGGATCAGACTAAGCTCTGCAGTGAGAAATTAAAGGCCTCTTAATGGGCCGCACAGCTGAAACATATTACTGTATCTGAGAACACAGTGACGTCCTCTTATATTCTCATATGTAAAAACAGAAGTTTTAGAGTTCTGTTGTCAGAAGTTCTGTTGAAGAAGGCTACCAACATCAGCAAAATAAAGATGTAGCGGATAGTAATGTGTGAAATACTTTAGGGGGGCTATACCTCTACGGCTTCACCGCACCCTTTAAACACCTTGTTGTCACAATGGGATCTAATCATCAATGACTTTTCACATTCTCATATTAATTTTATTACATGTCAATAAATTATTGTTCACTCAGTCAAAGTCTTTGGCTTCACTTACCCTAACAATCGCGACTGGGCTAATCAACTTGGCAATTCAACCCAGGGTTTCCCAGTCCAGACACGAGGCGGTGTTAGCAGCAGATGACCAATCACAAACGTGGACAGGTCTACTGGCAGCAGAGTGGCTTATTTTACAAAGAGAAAACTGTAATACTACACAACTAGACACAGTTTAAGCAGCACAGCTGCAGCTGACACATGCAGGAAGACAGAAAGTCGGAGACAGTGTGAATGTCTAAATGAACAGGAATCTGAATGTGTTGATTTGATGTGTTCTCATGGTGTGTATGACAATTTTAGCCTTATTCTTTCAGCTATTCTTTTCAGCTCTGTGTTTCTGCGTTTCCACTTGAAAATCCTTTAGTACTGAAAAAGGGTCGTTCCAACTGAATTTAAGAACTTTGACGAGTTCTAAACATTGTTCTAAATTAAATTCATAAAGCAAAGAAATGAAAAATCCAATCATGCCATTAAAGGGGCTCAAATAGTGGTTGAAAAACTCCCCCACATTACCTGCACCGCATAGGAAATGGTGGGGTGCAACATGACCAGTCCCTCTAATACAAGACAGCTACTTGTCTACAAAAACCACATTCATATTAAAATTCATTTATATAGGCCTACCAAACTATATGGTCATAATATTCAGCCTTGCATAAGAAAAATGAAACCTATTTATTTTAACTGCTGCAACAGTGTCTGTGAAGTGGATTAGATAAACACTTTTCAAAATGGTAAATGGGCTTAATGTCACTGTAGCAGCGTAGAGTTCAACCGGTGCAATCTCTTTATTTTTCTGTTGCGCACCGTGAAACTAAAAACAAAGCCACAATAAATCTTACAATAAATATACAGTATCAGACGCATACACAATTTAAATTAGCATTACACAATTATTTCACAACATCAACAAGTAAAAATATACACGTACCTCGCTCCGCTTACCAAGGGTACAAACAGAGGGTCGGAAAACTTAATTTAAATCAACGAACATTTCTTTGGACAACTGCATGCGGCGAACGCTTCCTGTTCAGGTGTGGATGTATCGCTCGCGACCGGAGCCACTAAGCTTCTTTATATCAGTTCCGGGGCGCATCTTCGACCCGGACATGACAAACAAAGTAACGTCCACTTACAGTCACATTGTAAAAACCCATTGTAAAAATTAGTAGCCTACAAGGCTTTAGTAGCCTCAGTTTCTGTAGGATGATATTGCTGTGCAAGAATTCCTCTGCGTCAACGCAGCAAACACAAAAGCAGCCTATATAACGGTCAGTTGGAGCTCCTACGGATGGTGATGTGACGTCCGGTGGTGTTGAAAGAGCAGACTGGTAAGTAAGCAGTGTTTTTAGAGTTTGTCTTGCAGTACTGAAAACCCTGAATTAACCACAAAGTTATCTCGATAAGCTAAAATCCTGCTTCATGCTACAGGGCTGTAGTGATGAGTGAAAATAATTTATTAAATTGTGGTATGAATACCAATAAAATGCCAGAGATCAAGATAGAGACTAGGAGGGTTTGAATAGCAAGTTAGGTATAGTTCTGTTTGGCTACAGTGTGACGCCCCTCACACTGTATTGGAGGTTGTCTTTGCCAACCTCAGCAGGCAATTGGCTGACTTTGGAGGGTCATCAGCTGATTGAGTTCGTCTTGGTCCATGGGCCATAAAAGCTGACCCATGTTTTTAGTCCAGACTGGCACCTTCTTTTGCACTTCAGTTTAAAAAAAATTATACTTGTTTTAAGTAAGTACTTCCTGTGGACTCCCTCCATGCACACATTCCTTGGGGCAGTTTTTGACAAATGGATGCAGGTCAAATATATTCTTTAAGGTCTAAACCGTAAACTTAAAAGCATAAGCGTAGGTATCGTGGGTGCACAGGGCAGCCAACCCAGGGCCCTAGCTGATGGGGCCCCTTCCATGTACATGAAGTTTAATGGACTTAAAGCAAGAAAATTCTGTGCCTGAAATGTGTTCAGGGGTTACAACATAGATGAAAGGTAAGTGGCAAAAGCGTAACTCTGTGTTGAAAACTGATGGGGAAATACTGGCTCAGATTAGAGGTAAGACGATACACTTGGCTCATGAGACATGAGGAATTACGATACATGGTTGGCAAGAATAAGATGAGAAAATAATTGTACAATGTTATGAAGAAATGCTCAATCTGGGGTCTGGGGGTCCACAACCAGAAAAATAAATTAGCATTAAACACTGTATTTCCTGCATTCTGGTCATACTGTTCAATGCTTGAGATGGGAAAAGACTGGAAAATATGGCCAGAAATGTTATCACGTTAAAAAAAAAAAGTAACACATTGGATATTTTTAGTTAATTGTGCCACTTAATGCCAAACAGTGGACAGTCCACAAACAAAAGTGCAGAACATTCAAAGCAATTCTGACAAAATCTGTTTTCAACAATGTCACAATTTGTGTGTGGAGAGACAGGTAGGAGGACCAAAATGCAGGATACACGGCTGACAGGCAGAGTTCAAAGATTTATTAACCAAAAGCAAGCGCACTTACAGGCAGTGGCTGAGTCCCAAGAAGAATCCACAAGGGCAAGGAAAAATCCAAAATACAGTTTCAGGTAGACATAAAAAAACAGCTTGCGCTTCTTTACACAACCAAAACACTGTAATGACTAGATAGAAACACCAGGTGTATATATACAGGGACTAACGAGCAGGGCGGGAGCAACACAGGTGACAGTGATCAAGGTTAACGAGGCACAGGCAGGCAGAGAGAGAGCGGGGGAAAACAGAGAGAACACTTGACAGGCAGACATGGGGCAAAATGAATAACCAACACAGACAGAAACACATGTTACAAAGTACCAGAACCTAAAGGAGAACACAGAACTAGAATACAGAGTACAGAGCAGACTAAACCAAAAAAATGTAAACAAGAACTAGGAGCAAATACTAAAACATGAACTAAGGACCAGGACTAAAAACAAAGACATAGAACTAAAACCCAGACTCCCCAACAAGACACACAGACAGGATCATGACAAATATGCATGAGTAACATTAGGTATGTTTTCAGTCCCTTTTCCTCAACAAAATAAATATCTAAATAGAAAAAATTGCTGATTTGTCTATGATAAAAAATTTATTTTTGTTATTGAGGAAAATTATAGTGGGATAATTATTATTGTTTATTGTCCAGTCCTGCTGGTACTCTCCATTTACATGTTGCCTTGTTTATTGGCAAGAATTAGGGCTAATGTTAGTGTATTCATAATTTCAGATAGCCTAGTATATATCTTACCACTAGTATAATATTAGTTCCAGTTGGACAGCAGTTTCATTTGTGTGGGTCGTTTCCATTCATTCAATTCGTGTAAGAAAAATGATCTACATAGTGGTCAGTTTCTAATTAGTTAATGCACGTATTACTCGTCAGTAATAATTCATGCACAAAAATTTCAACATTTCTAGTCAGTTCACGACAAGCTACGTCGATGGTCAACTTTATGCACACGACCACTTGAAGGCAGCCGAGCTTCCCGCCCCACTTCAAGCACTGCCGGTGACGCACTTTAAGCACTGCTAATAATCAAAATCGACTTCACTTACCAGAGAAGCCGTAGCCTATCGATGGATTACATTCCGACAAAACTAGCTTTGATCCAATCCAGTAAAATATTTAGTCCAAAACGCATTTTTATATCAATAAATACACACACACTGCTGTCACATCGTTTAACTATAGTTAACAAAAAAACCGGTAGCCTACATCTTGACCTTTTGAGTGACACCTTAATTGACCCCAATAGAAAATTCGGTGCCCTGTCCACGGCCTACAATAGCCAATGAGTGTCCACGTAGTCAGGAAGTGCTAGTACCCTTCTTTTATACAAACACCGACAGAGATTGTGCAGAGGACTGGCGCTTCACACACATATCATGCAACACGTTAAAAAAACATGCAAGAATATTTTCCACAGACATAATTATATATTGTCGAATATAAAAAAGCTCCGCGCCGGAATTCCGGCACTGTGCCGGAGAACTTTAAGCCCAGACTTTAGCTCAGATGATTGTTGTGGACATGAACAAACATCAACACTGTAGCTCTTATCAAAGGAAACAGTCCCTTCGCTCCTGGTTTCCACCACAAGAATGACACTTACCAACAAAACACACTATATTCTGAGAAGACAGGTTTTTACAAACATAAATCATAAAGTATCAGTTGTATTTCAAACAAATAGCAAGCGTATTAGCACATGTGAACAAAACTCCCTTCACTCTAATGCGTCATGCGAATTTTAAGGGATCAATGGAAGCTTCTCAAAAGTGTTTCAGCAGCGGAGCATGTAGCTGTCCCACGTTAATGACTTGTTTTTAACATGTCCTTTTTGTGCTTCTACTATGATTAGGTAGGCTACATAGTTAAATTGTTTCTTTTTTGTCTGATTTAACTGTGTTTATTGTTGATATACGATCGGAAGTCTGTGCCAGATATTTTATTTTGAAAATTGACCGGATTCTCGGCCGTTTCTGTGTCTGACTTCCTGCCTGGTTCATCTGCTCTGTGCTGCCTGACACTGGGAAGCTTCTGTGATGCACTGCAGCACTTCTGGTGTGAGCACAAATATTTACTAGAATACCTGCGATCAGCTCAGGCAGCAGCAACACAGACGGACTCAATGGCCTTTCAGACTGACATAGGAGAGGCCCGCACTGTGGGTGGGCGCAGACAAGCTTTTCTCAATGCCTACACGCGTAGTGGTAAACCCAATATTGACAGACTCAGAACGCTGCGCCTACACTTATGGAATCTGGAGTTACAGTACCTGTGTTGTTACCGTTTTTTCCAATCGCTATGACAGTTTTTTCAATACATTTAACAAGTTTCCTAAACTCTTAACGCACCAACACACCTAAAACACACAATTGGCAAAACGGTTAATTTCACGCTCAAAATCAAACATTGTAAACTAAACTCCAAAACTAATTTTCAAAATACAATAATACACTAACACAATACACTATGTCTAACAAAACACT
>JAPMOB010228492.1:0-11551 GCA_029875015.1 Lepomis gibbosus
GCTCTGTTGATACCTGTAAGTTGTTCCTCAAATGTAAGTCGCTTTGGATAAAAGCGTCTGCCAAATGAGTAAATGTAAATGTAAATGTAAATGAATCTATGACATAAAACTCCTCCTCTAAAATTAAAAAGAGAGAGTAATTCAATTGTCAGTGGATAGTGCATTGGAAGTGTCAGAGAGATATGAATAATTCAGAATAAATTATATTTTTATTGCTATGCGACAGGGATCACACTCAAATAAGCTGTAATTATTACTGAGGAGAGAGAAAGTGGAAAAAACAAAGTACCCCCTGGCCATCTACAGAATACGGTATCCACAAATCCACAGTTAGTAAGTGCAGTGTACACATAAAAAGAAAGCAATCACAAGCTTTTGCATGTAAAAGTAAATTTTGATTACTACAGGCATCAATGCATACTCATACAAATAACCACAAATTCACACATATTATACCAGACACAATTTTACAAGCTACACACACTGGACACTAATGGCTTTTATCTATCACTGCAGAAACTATTACTGTTGGTTTGCAGTTTACCTGAAGCTTTGGCATCATCTGACTTGTAAACACATTTGCATGTTAACATTATATTCCCATAATCTTTCATGTGTCAGGTGTAAAATACAGTTGTAGACAAGTCCTGAGACTCAAGCTAACACCGTGTTTAGTTTAGTAGAATTCAAAACCAGAGATTTACAGCTTCTTGAAAGCATTAGCAATCTTCACAGATGTAAATAGTTTTTTTTCTCAAAAATATAAAATTAGTTACTTTCTTTGTGTCTTTGTTAATTTCTCTCCTTTTTTGGTTTAACATTTCATAACCACTGACCCTGACAATAACTTGTAATTCACAAAAACAAGAGAGAAAATGCTTCCTCCTTAATTCCTTAACACATCAATTGGAAATACAAGTTTTCCCTGTGTGACAGGAGTGATAGATTGACTATGGTGTGTCGCTGGGTTGTCAGTGGTGAGTGTGATGGTAGTCAGCTGAAGGCTCTCACCTGTCGCGGCTGAGGCAAAGTGAGGGGACGACTGGCGCCGGCCCAGTCTAAACAGGAATCGGCCATTGCTGTCTGAACAGGTCTGCTTCACACTGAGCACGTCCCAGGGAGGGAGAGGGAAAGAGACAGAGAAGAAGAAATTCATGTCCTTCACTCATATCTCTCCTGCTGCTTGCACACACTTCTGCCTTTGTACTGTGACTTTCAAACATTTTACTGTAGATGAGTGCTTTAGATCTCCTAAATATTATTTAAACAGAAGAGTTTATGAAAGCAGCTAGAGCAAGGATGTGTTATTGTACTCACCTGTGGTCACATGTGTTCTCGTCAGTGTCTGTAACACTGCACGTACTATATAGTTGGTGCACTTGTTGGCACATGAAGGTTTGAACTGACCACAGATGTTCTGTCTGATTTCATCTTGATTTTTCACACATCCTCCTCTTCCCGGGTGGTGGGTTGGATCTGCAGCAGGACACTCCCAGGCGAGGCGTCTCTCTCCAGCCCTGATGTGGGGGTGCAACTGTGAGTGTGTCTGAGCAGGATATGTGTGTGAGAGTGATGGCGGAGACAAACCATCTGTTTGGCTGAATCTGGGTGTGCTTGATATCCCCTCTGCCTTGCAGATGTTTTGGTTGTTTTTAGCACTGCTTTGTTTTTGATTTCCCCTCGTCTGTTTAGAAGTGGAGGGATTACAAGCTATTCACTATGGGACATCTGAAGAAATATTAGTTAAGTCTCTGCGTTGGGCCCCTTCTATAAAACTGTCTGTGCCATTCCACTTATCTTGAGACTGTTTAAAACATTTATTTACAACACGAAGAAGAGCCTGGATATGCTCTGTGTTTTGGTATTTCTTTGAACACAGGCTGGATTTAAGAACACATCACAGTGTACTGTACTTCACTAAAATTGATTAACGTAGTTCATTGAGCCAGTGAGGTCAACACTTCACCACACTCCCAGCTTTTTTATGGTATGGGTTATATTTTATGATTTGTTTGCAGCTGCCTGTATAGTTTACTTTCCTGGCTTGGCTGGAGTTGGCTGTTTTCTTGTCAAATTATACAATAAACAAAATGTTTGTCTATGTGTTTATACAATAGTTGCAGAATGCATGCATGATACTATATTGATGCCTCTGGGAAAGAATACTATTTTCTGGAGAGGTCAAGATCCACGGTCAGCTACAGAACAACCACACAAAGCAGGGTTTGCTTTCATAGTAGCTTTAGTGTAGATCCCACTTTTGAAAAAGCGTCACTTCCTACCCTTTAACAGCAGTCCGAAATATGTATTTCTCCTATGTACTTTGCGTGAAGCGTGTGGTGTCTGCTGAATGTCATATATCATTTGAAAAGAATGGATACACATCAAACGTCTAATTCCCTTTACTACTGCTGCATATACTCTGTTACAGTAATGCTGATCTCAGATTACACAATTTAGGGATTTATGATGGTAGAATTCCAATCACTGAACACTCATTATTCAAGTCCTTTTTTAAAGTTTCCTGAAATTATTATGCACAAGGAAGACCATTTAGGATATGAGAATAAATACAAGGAACACAACAGCCCTCTGAATGGGTCTGGAATAGATCTAACTGTGACTAAGATAACAAAATCAGTTCATCCGAGGCTAATATGTATAAAAAGGCTCCTTTATGGAAATCTCATGTTATGATTAGTCGCAGGAGTCTGCCCAGAATATTTTTTGATTCCCCAACTTCAACCATCTGTTTTTTGCCATCTGTCATTAAAGGAAATGAGTCATGCCGACTGAAAGAATCTTCTGGAATCTGTTGGATCCAGTTTATCTTCGTGTTGCCTACAGAGCTTCTTTAGCTCGGTGTTAGTGGGATCTCACTGAACAGTCTTATCTGTTGGTGCCCAGGCAGGGTTATCAGCTCTGGCCTACCTCAGGCTGAAGGACCTTAGACCTCACACAGACTGGAGGAAAGAGGGAATGCTGGAGTTTAGCCTGTTATTGACATTTTATTCCTTGGAGAAGGCTCTTTTTCCTACAGTAATCAAACACAACTTAACATTTAATACTTACATTGTAACATGTCAGCTGTTTTTTTAATCAGCTTATACTTGCTGTTGGTGCCAGCCATGTTTGTTTTGGTTTAAAACCCTCTACAGTATCTAAACTGTGCAACACTGAGTACAAATTAGTCAATTGTTATTCTTGTCAGAAAAGGGTAATAAGCCCACACTTGCCCCATGTGTTTTGAGTTGGCCTGAGTGGTGAGTGGGGCGGGTAGTGTTGACTTTCTGGTGAAAAGTGGCCTTGATCCATCTCTGCATGGTCACTTCCAGGTCAGGCTGTAGGCAGAGACGGCGAGGTGCGTGGAGGGGGAAAGCAGGATATCAGAGACAGGCCAAATAAACAAACCTGTCAGCCATAGCATGGCCCTCTGACCTCCCCTGTCCCATCTGTTTTCTTATCTACTCCAGTGCTAATACTGAGAACAAGTGACACCTCTCTCTGGCAAGCACTTACTGTTTTGCTTCCACTTAGCCACGGCAGAGCTGCACAAGATATGCACATGGTGAGGAAGATGATATCTGAGGCAGAACTGTGCTGGCAAAGTAAAAGCTTCTCATTATCTGGAATGATAAATATATTTTTTAACACTCCTAATTATAAAAATACAAATACGCTACATGCCTAAAAGGTTTTATTTGTGGTTCAGTGAAACAGAATACCTTGTTGGAGTGGCGACCACACAAAGAGAGGACATCCATTCATGATGTCACACTACCAGCTGAAGAAGACATAAAAAAAAATAGAAGCAGATTTTTGGACCAGTGGACTGCAATGAACAGCCAGTGGCACCTAACCCTTGTTCCTGCTGTCAATGCGTTACGCCTCTTCCCTCCCTTTGTATTCAATCAGTGAGGTCAGACAAGATAGATTACACAAGTTGCTATTGTGTTTATAATCAGAGACACACACTGTCCTTCTATCTCCACCCTCTCTCCAGCTGTTACTCTCCATTCGCCAAGAAAGCAATAGGCCCATCAACCACGCAAAGGGGCGGAGTGAATAGGTGGTTGATGGTGCCAATCATCGGAGAGGGCGGAGGAGCAGGGGCCTGTTAATGAACCTCCCCAGAGATGAGAGATTGTGGGGGTGGAGTGGAGAGGAGGAGCTGAAACAGGAGAGGAGGCACCGGAGGCGGAGTTTGTATGTTTGGGTCTGTGTGTATGTGTGGGTGCAGAGGAGGTGGGTGGGCAGGAACGAGGGGGGGGGGGGGTAACAAGCTGTCACACTGCAAGAAAGTCTGCTCCAGTAAGTCACATCTGCCAGCGTGCACAAGGGCCATGCCTGAGGGCTGCAGGGTCAAAGGGCAAGACGTCCCCCTGCTGAGCACTCAGATCACATATCCACTCCAGTCAATAAACTGGCTGCTGTCACTGTTACAGACACTGACAATAATGTTCCTATTTCGATAGACTCAACTGTGAATGGCATCACACTCAGTTACACTATATTTGCTCCTAGGATCCTTGCAATTGAAAGATAACATTTTGTTGAACACAATGCAGGAACAATATCAGCTGCTGATAAAGTAATATAACTTTCTTTAATTGTCTCCTATTTTGATAAAAACACCATTTTTTATCTTACGTCCCAATTTGACTTTTTAGCCAGAATTCCATGGAGCTAAAAAATGCTTTGTTATAACTGCATCTCCTTTAATAAATCGGACACATTTAGAGTGAAATAAATTCAAAAACATAATGCAAAGGTCCAGTAGTGAGGAGGGACAGGCAGGCTGACTCTTGTACCTCATGTTAGGAGATGCAAGCTTAAGTTACTTGTGTTCATCTTGGCTGATCGAAGGCTAGTTTGTTTACCTCTGAGCTACCACAGGCTCACGGCTCCTAAGCAGTGTGGAGGCCCAGTGAACAGCACTTTGTGTTCAAATCCTGACACAGCAAATAAGTGTGTGTGTGTGTGTGTGTGTGTGTGTGTGTGTGTGTGTGTGTGTTTGTGTGTGTCAAAGTTGGATTTTTTTTTTTTTTGGAATGGTTACAGTTGTAGAGGGAGGGAAGTTGATTCCCTGGCAAAGCTGGCACAAGGGCTCCTGACCATCACATTAAGAAATACAACCTTCTGCTGTGCTAACTTCTGACAAATCAGCAAAAAGACATCCTTGTTTCCTTTGACTCAATAACCATCTCTCAAGTCCTGGAGCCACCCAACTTAAAGTTTGTTTTCTCTGGATTATCTGATCTTGTACCCTATTTCTACTCAAAAGCAATGGTATTACAGAATGTAGCCAGCACCCCTCCTTTTCCAACCCCACACCACTGTTGCGCCTCCACCGTCTGACCTTCTCTTGCTTCTACCCGTCTACTAGTTTGGCAAAGTCCGTGACCTCCTGATGCAGCTCCCTCAGTGACCGATAATGGTTTATTTTATGTCAAAGTGCATTTTGGTTCCACTCTGTTCAAATTTTCAGGACAGATTCAGCAGTTGTGCAATTCGAACCAGTAATGAGCTCACATGTTTACAATGCTGGGCTGCCATTGTTTGTCACACCTTTCAAATAAAAGGTAGCCAAGATGGACAGTGTTTACAGGATGCTGGGAGCTGTCACAAGCTGTGGCTGGCAACTCTGTCCGCTGGGATGGTGTTTGTAGGCTAATTTGATGGTTGCTGAGGCGGCCCCTGCCTCTCTACTGCAGACGAATAGTGCCTGTCTGGAGGCTTCATAGTCACCTCATGGCTTGTACATTATTCTATTTTAAACAATGTTTTTTAGCTCTACCTTAGACTATAATGAAAAATGGTTTGTGTTTTGTTCCCCTTTAAGCTGCTGCCCCTATGAACGCGAAATGTTTAAATAAACAAAACTTGCACATTTTTCACTTCTGCCCTTTTTTAGTTGTTCTAACTTTTTCATTATGTGTTGATTTCAGTGGTGAATATCTGGTCAAAGGGTGGTGGATTATGTAAATACACTTGTGGTAATGATTAGGGTGCAATGCCTTACCTATGTCTGCTCAGGGTCTTTGTAAGGCAAGGAGCAGTGAGCACTACAAACTTTTCAACAAAAAGTTTGTAGTGGACTCTGCCACATGTCAACAGGAGATCAACACAATACCCCACCCCAATGTTTCTGTGCATTTCAGACCATTGTTACCTCAGCCTAATCATTAAAAAAGGGACAGAAAGAATGGTACTCTTTTGGGGTGTTAAGTGTCAGCCAGATCTCTCGTAAGACAAGCTTGTTGACTCTTCATGCGTTGGCCAGATTTCCCTGGTTGCTCAGCTACCAGTGCACAGAATACCTATAGTCCAATATCATATGGGGAAAAATGGCAACACATTGACAAAATAAATAGTGGTGGACTGGTGGACCGACAAACAGAACAACTGACATTGCCATCACGGAGATGCAAGATAAGATCCAGATTGTGTCAATATTGCTTGACATACAGTAAATTCAAGTTTTGTGTAATTATGTAAAGATATCTTCAAAAATGTGACCAAAAAACTGACAGACAAATAAACAATGGGTAAAAGAATAAAAACAGAACAATTAAAATATAAGATCATTACTTAAAAACTTAACCAAATATTTATTGACATATTGAACATTTATTCCATTGTTATTGAGGAAAATTATATTGCGATAATTATCATTATTGTTTTATTGCCCAGCCCTACATATACGCTAACACAAATTATTCACTGTTCATGAACCCATTAACCATTGCACTGTGTTTGTGAAAACATTTTTATGTAGTTGTGATTGCTGCAGGTACATTTATAATTTAAGTTATTGTGAATTAAAGAACAGGGCTATGGTACAGCTGAAAGATATACCTAAGGGCGTTTATCACAGCTTGACTAAGCGTTTGTGTAGTTATGTTGAAATGTGTGTGATGGTGTGTCAGTTTTCATCATACTTTGTGTTTCTATGTCAAATGTGCTGTAACATTAGTAGACCTGACTGCCCTGCACCACTCCCACCGCTCTCTGATCAACTCCCTCCCCAGTTGTTCTCCATCTGTTGCCTGAGATCTTACAGGACAATCATCTTCGCTATTTCTCCATCTCCCATTTCGATTCCTCCCCTGGACTTCTCTGTCCTCACCCTCCCTCACCCACCCTCCTCTCCTTCCTCCACCCTCAATGTCAACTAATTAGGGGGGTAAAGGGATGGCAGTACAAAGACCTTGTCTGGCCCACCCACTGACCCCGTTCCACCCTTTTCTGAGCCATAATTTCTAGCCATTAGCCGTGTGTTAGTCTTTTGATTAGGGCCAAGAACGCCTAGACACAAAAGGCTAATCATGGGATACAACTGGCTGGGCTGTGTCACTCATCTTTGGGATAGTCCCCGTCCCGTCCCACCCTGCCCACCTCTCTTATTTATCTTTGGTCTGCTGGTCAAGAACTGAGCCTCTAATCTAGTCGATTGCCAGTGAGGCAAACAGTCTGTCCCAGTATGTCTCTGTCTCTCTCCTTAAGCTGTCATGAAACCATAAAAGAAAATGTTGTCATTCTGACCTGGAATATCT
Source organism: Lepomis gibbosus (assembly GCA_029875015.1). Classification (NCBI taxonomy): domain Eukaryota; kingdom Metazoa; phylum Chordata; class Actinopteri; order Centrarchiformes; family Centrarchidae; genus Lepomis; species Lepomis gibbosus. The sequence continues at coordinate 7,557 of JAPMOB010228492.1, forward strand.
TTATTTGTCCACAGTGGCTGCAGCTCTGTCTGTTTTGTTCAAGTCTCAAGTCTCGGTTATAATGGTTATAATGAATGCTGTATGGATGGATGGCTGGATGTAAACCAGGCTGCTTATAAAACTGCATAGCTGTAAGGAATTCTGTAACTGTAACCTGTTTTTCACTTACAGAACACAACCATGTAATGTGTAATGCAATTAGTGACAGCTTATCAACAACTGTAAGTCAACAAATCCCTCAGACTCTCAAACCCAGTGTAACATTAACTAAATAAAACTGGAACGTTACATGATAAACAATAAACCTGTAACCTGTTTTTCAATTACAGCTCACAACCATGTAGCCTAAAGCATTTACACTAATCACAGCATATAAACTGTAAAGCCTAGTTCACGCTACATGATTTTAAATCTGATTTGCTGGTCGGTGAGCTCGGTGACCATCGGGCTGTGATCAGGGGTAAATCAGCGATCAATCAACGGTCACCAGTTGTTACATGTGAACAACTCAACAACGCATCAAAACGGGTACCCGACACATTTCTGACACATCGCAGACGGCAGCCAGATATCTAGCATGCCAAATATCTGGAAGAGTCGGCCGACTCAACATCCACATCCAGCCAATGACAGCAGGCCGCTACTTTTTCACTGCAAAACACTTTTTACTCACCTCCAGCTCTCTGTGTACCTCAGACAATTCCTTCTACCTGCGTGTGCTAATCCATTCTTTCACGCATACTCACCACTTTCACTTTTCATGTGTGTTTTATTGAAGAAACGTGGTTTGGAGACCAGCTGTCGGGTGACACAGCTGCTGTCAGCTCGCATGTGTGACCCCCTGTCACTAATCAGCCTCGTAGTCTGAACGCCACAACGTCTTCAAGACTCCTGTCACAAGAAGGCAAGTTGTGTAGTGTGAACAGCATATTGGTCGGCCGGCACTGAAAGTCGTGTAGTCTGCATGAGTCAACACGCCCCGCAGACTCTCAAACCAGTGTAATGGTAACTAAATAAAACTGGAACGTTACATGATCAACAATAAACCAGTAACCTGTTTGCAGCAAACATTAATAATTAACATGATGGCAGCCAGCGGGACATAAATTATTACGTTAATCGATTACCACAAGTTTGGCAAGCAAACAAACACTCATTCATCTTTTCATAATGAACGACAGTCGGACCTAACCTCCCGTAGGTTGTAGCTAAAGCAAGAAGCAAGCTAACGTTAGATAGACAATGATGAGCTAAACATGTTGACTAACCTCAGGTTACTAACCTATTTTGCATTCAGTGCTTCTTTGTTTGAGTTTTGTTGTCTGAAGTTTTAAAGCCAAAGCTGTTACTGTTATGCAAGCTCATCAGATGTTTCCTAAAAATAAAAAATGTTCACGAGTCCCGCACCTCGAGTCTGAGTCAAGCCTGAAGTCTTTTTTGAGGACGAGTCTCAAGTAGAGTCTCAAGTCACTGTGTGTGCGGCTTAAGTCGGACTCAAGTCCGAGTCTCAAACTCGAGTCCCCATCTCTGGTTTGATGCACTAAAAGCCTATCCACCACCCTGACTGAAAACCCTGACTTAGAGACATAGACATAGAGTGGAGGGAAGACACACTATCATTTAAATATGGAGATTATGGTCCTTGAACACGTGTCCTTGAACACAAATATACTGTTGCACTGGGTTGTTTATTTGAAAACTGGCATTATTTCACAATATTCCTATCTCTGTATAATATAAAATAACAGTATTTCTTATTTTTTGTATCTTTTCTTTTTTTTCAAATCTAGCAGACTGATCCTACCCAAACTAAAGTCACCGTTAAGTTCTGTGTCTTGATGTGTGATTGCTCATTGGGATTTTGGTACTATAGGGACTTCCCTGTCTTGTGCTGGTTTGAATGTGATATTGAGGTAGATCAAACACACACACACACACACACACACACGCACTTCAGTTAAATGAACACTTCCACGATTGTTCTCACACACAAAGAAACATGTCTCGTCATGAATCCACAGGAACACAGTTCAATCAGTAGTCGATTGCATGGGTGGACTCCAGCCAATTTGAAACCAAAGTATTTTGACGCATGCCAACATGCCATTTCTCTGGCTACTGCTGCATGATGAAACATCTTGGCAAGTTAAGTGATGGACAGGAAGCTGCTTGGATGCAATTGAGGGGAAAGTTTCCTATGTTTCCATCTGAAATGTGTTGAGACTTGCAAGACGCTGGAACAAAGCACCCACACTACAAGACTGTCATACTGTCTGTTTGAAGTTGGCCAGGCAGGATAGAATTATAATGTACATCTTTGATCTGTTTAAGACAACTCTTGTTCATCATCACCAACCTCGCCAAAGTCCAGGTGTGGAGAAGCATCACTTGCACAGAATCTCACGGAGAAATATGAAACTTTTGACCCTTGATATGATATCCAAATGTGCAATGTGTGTGCAGTGTTCAGTAACTTCCCTGCAAAACCATTTGTGAGTCCTAACAGAACCTTCAGGGTGCGTGTCCTGGAAGCAGGTAAGTATGTCAGCAATGCAAACAGATCATAAAGGATTACCTGCTGCCCACAGGTCCTGCACATAGCAACTACCTCTAAACCCGTTAAGTGGGTGGGGTTTAACTCGCACATTACACATTTGAATCTATCTGCCATCATATTTAGCAATGTGTCTGTTAATTCCAGGGTAGGTCATCTCATAAGGCTGCAGCAAGCTTGCAGAATAAAAGCCTTAATATGAATATGCACAGGAGTTGGGTTTTTAGTGAGTGACATGATGTTGATTGTTGTATAAACTCTAACATTTTATAGCTTTTCAGAAAAATAACATAAATTGCTGTACAAACATTACCATTGTGTATACAGAGGTTGGGCAATGGAGGAGGGTGCTGTAGACTTGCAGAGAACAGTTTCTCTATTTCCTACTCCCATTTTCCAAAGAGCAACCGTTAATTAAGCTCACTGGTGTACAATAAGGTTTAAAGTGATGGTCAGGTAATCACAGTGTGGCATACACTTAAATCTGAAGAAAGTTTAATCTGCAGGATTTTCTTTGTAGATTATACAGGTTTCATCTCAGTCTGATTGACTAACCTTTGTGGTTACACATGTTGTTGAACATGTCTGGGCTTTAGATACTTATCTGTGGGAACATTTGATCTTCATTATGACCACATGCAGAAAAAAGATAGTCAACGATCAAACAGCCTGCACAACTCTGTGCATTAAGATTGACCATCTCATAACTCAAACAATAACTGATTAACACACTCTGCTTATTGACAATATAAATAGCAAAAAAGCAGAACAAAAACAAGTGTTGGAGCTGGAGAATTAAAACTCGGTTCTTGAAGAGTGATGAAAAGAAAAGTCAGTCTTTTATTTTTAAGTGCATTGTCTCAAGTGAGGAATCAAATAAGATGCACACACTGCAGACCCACACAGGTATATATAGTATATGTGTTTTTCTTATTTTACTGTATTTTTACTTAATGTTTCTCCTCCCTCCATTCACATGTACAAAAATAATTTCGTGGATATGTTCACATACAAGTCTGACTTCCTGATTTCCTTCTTCTGATGGTCTGATCTCTTCCTCCCGCTCCTCCTCCTCCTGGACACCCTGGATTAGAGCAGACCTCCCTGTCACAGCTCACACACAGACCTGCTTCTTCTCAACTTCTCAATCTTATTTCTCACTCTTATGTATGTATGTGTGTGTGTTTTGCAAAATGAGCATGCATGCAAGTGTGTCTTTGTATGTTCCGTGCACATTTGTGTGTGTGTGTGTGTGTGCGTGCGTGCGTGCGTGCGTGTGTGTGTAGGTGAGGGCGAGGCACATGCGTTGGCTTTTGAGATTTAGCAGGAATGTTTTGGGGATCACCCTGTTTCAGATTTCACCTCAGTTTTTGAGGTAGCAGAGGAAGGAGGGGGGGATTGAGAGAGAGAAAGACAGGGAGGAAAGAGAAGGAAGGAGAAT
>JAPMOB010228496.1:0-21011 GCA_029875015.1 Lepomis gibbosus
CAATGGCATAATCCATGTTCCCATTTCTAATGGCTGCCTTATGCTCTGCCACTCTCACTTTGAGATTCCGTTTAGTTTGGGCCACATACATTAAGCCATTTCAAAGCATAGAAAACATGGGTAGACAGACAGTTAATAATTTTTTATGTTGTATTTCTTCCCTGAATGTAGATAGTTAAATGTTTTAGTGTCAAATGTGTTTGAAAAATGTGCACATTTGCCATACCTGTAGTTCCCATTGAGCTGTAGTGAAAGCCAATTAGTTTGAATCGGTTCTTTATACATTTAACTGACGTCAACTTATTGTCAGTGAAATAATTGTTGCAGCTCTGCAATCAGCACTGTAACCGTTATAATTAATGTACAAATAGGATCAAATATATTCAGTGTATAGAAATAGTGTAACTATTTCAATTACTTTATCAAGTAATATAACTTATAACATTTATATAAAAAAAGCTGTGGCTATGTCTGGAAATGGCAAAGGAAAGATATTGTGCACATGAAAAACATGCAAAGCAATAAAATTAATATTTTTTTATAGAAAATATTCAGATGTACTCATGAACATTTTCTGTAACATGTAAGTAACTAATGCAATTACAGATTTTTTCCAGTAACTAACAGATTACAGTTACATTTATTTTGAAATTAAATTACATATAACTAGTTACTCCCCAACACTGAATATATTTAACGAAGAGTGGTTCACCTTTATTGACTAAAACATCTCCAAATCAGTTGTTTGGAAAATTTTCTAAATCAGTTTAGAAGAGCTGATGTTACCAAACTGCAAAAATCACAAAGAACATTACTGTTATCCTAAACTGTTAATACGGCAAACAATCGTGACTATAGAATAATATAGTCACAGCAGACATTTGTAATTGCAGGGAAAGCACAGATGTAAATGATAGCATTAATTAACCATGGCTCTGGTACTGGAACATCTAAATACTATAAGATGTTATTGTTGTTATTATTATATTTCACTGTTTTTTACTCTCAGGTTTCTAAAGAGGGAGCCTCAGAAACCTGAATCCCTGTCACAGGTGGCTGCAGATGTCACAGACCGGCTTCGTGTGCCCTGGCTGTGGGGTGGAGCCCGAAAAGTGGACCTGTCCGTCGTCCCTCCTCTTATTCTCCTTCCTATCCTTCTGCACCTCGCCGCTCTCCACTTCCTGCTCGGCATGGTAGTTCTGACAGCTCTGCCCGGCCTGGTGCTGTGGTACTACTATTTCACCCATCGCAAGAAGGGACGGACGCTCTTCTTCCTCAGCCTGGCCCTCTTCTCCCTGGCGTACATGTATTACTTGTTCATCACGGAGGTGCTTCCCCACGGGGATGTAGGGCTGGTCCAGCTGGCGGTGGTAACTGTAGGGGTCGTACTCACCCTGGTAGCCCTTTTCCACACCAAGAGAGAACCCGGCATTGTGCGGCTAAACCAAGAGCACGTCCACAGCACAGTGACGTATTATAGCCCTTTAGCAGACAGAGACCCTGCCCTAAATGGGGTGAGGCAGGATGTGACGGTAGCCAACCGGGCGGGATCTTCGGAGCAGGCGGGGGCAAAGCTGAAGGAAAGTAGCCGAAGGAACTGGTGTCCGGTGTGCAGAGTGGAGCGGCCCCCGAGGGCGGGACATTGTCGGATCTGTGGTGTCTGCGTGCTGCGTCTCGACCACCACTGTGTCTGGTGGGTTCCATTAAAATGCGTCTCACTCTGCCTGTCATCTCTGTTTCTTCCACTTTGTCTCACATCTCTAACATTAAAGTTTTCTTGTTTATCATCTGCTTTATACATAAACCATTCAATAAATCTAAAAAAAACTCCAAACATCTTTTTTAATTTTCAAAACATTGCCCTTAAGTCTTTCTTTCTAGGATAACAGTTTTCCTGTTCACACCTGCTGATTCCTGATGGACCATATGTGTATGTTGTGTCGAGCCAGCATCACACAGTCATATTAATTATAGCCTCAGGTGAACATTTCCGTGCTATCCTCCACTCCTGGTCCTGCATGTGTGTAGTGTGGTGTAACCCTGGGGTCTCAGTACGATGTTTTATCTGCCTGTGTGTGTACTGTGTGTGTTTGTGCGTCCCCCTCCCACGTTGCCGTCGGGGTAGGATAAACAGCTGTGTGGGGCAGGCCAATCACCGCAGCTTCCTGCTTACACTCTTCCTCTTCCTGTTGACGTCGCTGTATGGGATCAGCCTTGTGCTGCAGTGTGTCTGTCCGAAACAACACCTCTTCATCGCCCTGCTCTACTGCCCAGGCGTCTACGACCAGTTCAGGTACTGAGAACGGACATATGCGCTTACACTCAAGGCTGGATAACTTTAACATTATATTCCCTTTAATGTTACTATTTACGTAAATCTAAAGCTCCAATGTGTAGAATTCGTATGGGATCACAACATATTTCCAAATACTCACAGTCCTGGTGAAAATTGGTGTGTATAGTATTCACCCCATTCAATCTCATTGCTCCCAGGCCAGAAGGTTGTTCTGAAACTTCTTTTAAATCCTACATATATAACCTTTAACCTCTAGTATCTATTGTTGCTCTCACTTTACTGATGCTTGTATGTTGTAAGTCACTTTGGATAAAGGTGTCAGCCAAATAAGTAAATGTAAATATAACCTTTAAAGTATAAATGTAAACACGAGGAAAACAATGTAAATAATATTAGCTACATATTTAACATGTCGATATTCTCATCTAACTCTTGTCAAGAATGTGAATAAGGTCAAACTATTCCTTCATCTATTCATATGAAATTGACCTCACAAATCCTGGATCATTCACCTATTAAACTACATTTACTTCCAGTGTATAAAGATGTAGCCACAAACTTAAAGTGGCAATTGTTTGTTTGCTTTTTATAAGTTAGATTGGTATTAAGAATGCATTAATAGATAACATTTTAAATTTCCTACCAAGCCTTTCTTCCCAGCACAAACAATAATTAACACAAATGCTTAAAATGAATAACTCTGCAAACGTGCACATGTTGTACATCCACAGTTCAGATGGAAGCCATGGAAACAGGAAATGACAGATGGCCTTTTAGCAGCAATCAAGAGCGAAACTGCTCTTTTAACTGAAGCACTGTGCAGCATTTTGACATTTTTCCCAGACTAAATGAGTTTGTGCGAGGTTCTTGCATACTGGACATAAGGCTTCCTTCAGTGTAGCGTTGAATCAGTTTCACAGAGCACCTTGGAGTGTTTCCTATCGAGCTGCTTGAGAAACACTCACTGTTTTTGCTCAGTGAGAGAGTGGACATAAGATTTAAGTTTAAATGATCTGCTCTGGCACTGCTGCAGGCGTTGCGCGCTTAAAATAGGCCTTTGGAACAAACTACTGAACACACAACTTCTCTTGAATATGTAAAAATTGCAATTTGTATGAACAGTAAAAGCTTTTCAAGCACTTATATTAGGTACATAAGTGCCTAACATACGTCTGTGCTGTGTTTTATTGTTATCCTGCAGCATGATTTAACATCTCTTCTCATTGTCTGTGTTTCAGCACTGCACTTTGCTTCACCTGTGCTTGGTACAGCAGTATCGTGACCATTGGGCTGCTCCACCTGCTGGTGGTGCAGGTCATCAATGTCAGCTACAACGTAACTGAGCGTGAGGCACGCGTCGCCCTGCGGGACAAAACCGCTCGCAGGGCCTACTGGGGACTCGTCGTGGACACTGGTGTCTACTCTCGAGGTTTCTGTGGCAACTGGGCAGAGTTCATGACCATGGGAGAAAAACTGAGTCCTCCCCCTCCCGCCCTAACAGACCTGGTGTAAGACATTGTTAAACAACCCTGATTTTAAAAGATGAGTTATGCAGTTATGTTTGTTCTGTCTGTATGTCCACTGGATGGCAGCATGTCTCCTTTCCTTGATTCAACTTTACTGTTAAAGTTGTTACCACTGGCTTACTGCAGCTGTTAAGTTGCCACCTGAGTTGGCCTGACTTTGACACATAGCAATAACAAATACAAACCCCATAAGATAAATTAACTTCCATTAATGTTACTGGAATCTCTATGCAGCTGAATCCACTCACACTGACCTTTAATCTCCTTCCACTGCCTCATCCTATTGTCATCCGTCTCTCTGCCAAACAATTATCATGGTGTCCTTCACCAGACTGTGTCTTCCCTTGTCTTTATGTCTCCTCTACATTCTAGTGCCTTGCAGGGAGTCGGCATACAAGAAAAAAGTGAGAGTGAGTAATCTGTTGATCCTCGTAGGGACATTTTCGCTGTGCACAGTGTCCCTATGGGTCTGGAGTTGATCAAACTTGCACAAAACATGGGCTGAACACCATTTCAAGGATGGTCTCTGCACACTTTGTCCTCCACAAACACTTGCTCAGTGCCCACAAAGAGCGTACCTTACTTGACCTTGTGAAATGTATCATGGATATATATCACAGATAAATGAAACATCTCAGCACAAACCACATAATCAGGCTAGTTCTACAGCTTGTCATTTCATTAAATTTAATGAATGATTGGATAAGTATTTGCTTTTACTGTCTTAAGCTGGATGAAAGTGACTCCTGAATTAAACAGCTCTGGAAATATGAAAAAAAGCAAATAAATTAATACACTTTAATGTGAGCTTGAGAAGTTTTCAGAGCTTTCCATTATCTTTTATTAGTTGAATTGAGCTTTTTTTTGGTATTGTAAAGTGTATGGGTCCAGTTGTATGTGAAAATTATTTATTTAAATTAAATAAATGTGAGAAATGTGTATTTGTGTGCATACATGTGTCCTCTCCAGAATTATTGAGACGTGTGTCTGTATGGGTATGCAGTTTGTCTCCTACAGTGACCCTTTGCTCCCAGAGGCTTTACAGTGGATAGGAGCAGAAATCAGGCAGAACCTCAGTTACTCTCCGCCCCAGCTTCTCCCGCCGCTCCTCCTTCTTTCTCTCCTTGCGCAGCAGACATGGAAGCTGCCCCCAGGCCACGAAACATCGCCGCAGCACCCGTCTGAAGTGCAGGCAGATGGAGGGACAGATGGGAACAGAGCAAATGAGCATTAAGAAATTGAATTATATGAACCTCTATGTTGACAACACCTAATGAGTTTTCACATGAGATCACTGGGGGCTCATTGACAGCTGGGCAGCCTGTGGGAATACACCTGCAGGTTGTGGTTATTCTGCTTAACTCACCTTAAAGCTGAAGTTTATAAACTCAATGTTTTTGACAATGACAACAATAAGTTAGACCAGTTCTAAAGAAATCATTAATTTGACAACAATGGGCAGAATACTAATTATAATGCTGTTATAATGCTGTTAAGTATGATCAAAACCAAAATGTGTTTGTTGATTTAAAATGTACATCTCAGAGTCACCATGCTAGCAGAGTGGCACTAGGCATGGCAATGTTGGTCTGTCTTTGGTCCAGACTGAAATATCTCAAAAATTATGTGGTGTGCCCAGAGGATGAATCCAAATAACTTTAGTGATCCCCTGACTCCTTTAGCGTCACCAGCAGGTCACAATTTTCACATAACCAGTGAATTACCTAAACATCTATACATCTATAAAACTACTATATAGATTGGCACACAATACTGTACAAACATTCATGGTTCCAAGAGGATGAATCCTAATAATAATAATAATAATAATAATAATAATGTTTGTTTTAGATCGTCTCAGCAACTATTGGCTAGATTGCCGTAAAAGTTTGTACAGACATTTATGTTCCCAGTTATGATCCCCAGACTTTTCATCTAGCACTACCAGCAGTCCAATTATCCAATGGTTTGGTTCATGACCAAATATCTGTAAAACTAATAAATTCCCATCAGCCTCGGTTTTACTTTTAATAAGTGAATGTTAGAATACTAACATAATAAACTAAGATGGTGAACATGCTTAAGATCGCCATTGTGAGCAATGTAACCTGAACAAAGCATGAGTTTGGAGCTGGCTGCTTTTCTGGTCATGTCCACAGGATGGCAGCATTGAGCCTTTCACTAAGGTGTAACATTGCTGACCACCACTGGCATGGCACCAAATCTGAGAGCTTTATTGGCGCCAACAGTAATACTTAATACTTAAAATACCTGCAAGACAAATTACATTCCCATCACCATCAGTTGCACTTTGTGGTTATTGCTAATGAACTACGATGGTGAACATGATAAACAGTACCTGCTAAACATCACCATGTAGCATTGTCATAGTGAACATGCTAACATTAGCATTTGGAGCACAGAGGCGCTCTTTTGAGACTCATATTACCTTTACTCTCAAAATTAAGTATGAGCTAGCTAAACATGTTTATTTTTTTCCCATGGAGAGGAACACTATGCCAGCTAATGTTAATTTAGCCATATTGAAGTTTGTTCTTGAGCAGCAAAACATCCCCACTGACTCCATTAATCATAACATGAAGAGACATTTACAGCTACAGCACTGTATGAGGCACTTCACTGGAGTTAAGAAGATGATGGTGTAATTTATAATCTAATGCACAGGCAGCTGCAGAGGAAAGGACAACGCATTGCTAAAACTCATTTTTAAAGTGCTTTTGCTTAAAGGTTCATGGTCCCGCATCTGAACTATATTGTGTTCTGCAGCAGTTGAACATCAGTTAAACATATTTACCACAAGTGAATCTTTAAAGCGATTATGTTCTTTATAGAATAGAACTCTGAAAAGTGTCTGCACAGTTTACATTTTATAGGAATTCAAGCCATTGTGTTTTTTGGCAGACTATAACCAAACTGCTCTGATATGACATTTCAGCACATATTTAAAGTTTTACAAGCTGATAAATTTAATATGACACCCTGTTAGCGGGTTATGTTACTGGTGGGAACACACTGCAGCACCCATACAGTGAATATCTGGGAAAGTCGTGGGTAGCAGACCTGTTATTGTGCTCCTGAGCCAGCTCCCGACGATCCCACTCCACCAGCCTCTCCTGGGTGACATGTTCCAGCAGTGCAAGCAGGAACCTCCTCAGGGTGTGAGCGCGATAGAAACGCTCGGCTCTCTCTTCTTGAATCATCCTCCAGTCCTTAAACTGAAACATACACCACTCACTCAGAGAAGGGGACATTTTACGAGTGTTTTACTGACCTGTAGTAAAACAAATGATAAAGTCAACCCAGCTGGTATCGTATCAGTAAAATCCACCACAAAACAATTGCAAGTTTTCTCTTTAAGGTACCAAAGGAGCTAGAAAAGGAGACAAGGAAAAGGTGTTGCTCTAAGGCAATGGCAGGTGCTGGGGAGACTAACATTCCTGATTGAGGAACTGTGTTTGTGTGTGTGTATATGTATGTGTATACACACTCTTTTCCAGGAGCTTAAGCTCTTCCGAAGCAGAAAGTGCTGGTACAGTTGGTCCGCAGAAGCTTCTTTCTCAGACTGGGACTCCCTTGAAGATTGATGCCAGCTTCGTGTGCACTGCCTCAGAAGGAAGAGATTGTGGTGTCTCTCTGCCAGCTGGCAGGGATTGAAAAGAAAAGCGACGATGTAGACTGATGAATGCATCTGAACTCAATCATATGTGCCAGGTTTAAACAATGGAGTGGTGTCAAATGATGAAGCGCCTGTCTTCAACTGAATCTCACATTTAACAAAGATGGTTTTATGTGTGATGCTGAGCAAAAGCAGAAACATTTTGAGGATGAAATGACGATATTCCCAAGGGAATGCGGCTTGAGATGTGTCTCGTGCTTTTTGTTTGGATATTTTCCCTCTGCCTTGTTTGAGTGGGTGAATCTGGGCTTTATGTGTGTCCAAGAGTGTACGTGTGTTGTTGGGTGGTGGCGGGTAAAGTTTTACCCAAACAGTTTGCTCATTGCTCACAATTATTAGTCTATTAAATGTGTTAACTAGAGTGTTAGATTGCCTGTGGAGACACAGTGTGCGTTTTTTGGTACTTTATACCTAAATAACTTTAAAAAGCACATCTGAAAATGTGCAGAGTGCTTCAAAATCAGGGAAAATGCAGTCCCAAGGGAAAGATATTAATAAAATGGAATGATGGCCAAAGCAAAATAAAAAAGCACGTATAATCCTCTTTGTGTCGCTAAAATGTAAGACCGATTAGTCTTTACACTCTCTCTCAGATGGAAAAGAAATGACTAAACAAGCTTTATAGTATGAGAAAATTGGGAAGAATTATGTCCATAAGCCGTCAAACAAGTCCAGCCAAGTTTTGAATTCTAAAAACCTTTCAATAGACACACACTGCTTTGTGACTGCTTCCACGTCTGTATTCAGGGAAGCTTTTTATTATTCAAATCAGTGGCCTGTACTTGGACTTTGATTTACCCTACTATGTCAAAATTCTTCCCTTTTGCTTATTGTAATTTTGTTGAAGGACTATGCATGATAATGGAAAGGCCAAATGCCTCTAAATCTCCTTGCAGAGTTTCCTTATCAGTACATTCTTCAAAGTTAAGGCCAGAATCAAGAGCTGTGTCCTTAAAGTGTTGAGTTTGAGGACTGAGGCTGACTTGGCTGAAAACACTGCGTATGTGTTGCTGTAGCTGACAGCTGAAATGGGCAAGACAGGTGATATTACCTGCATGTTGGCTTGTCCGAGCTGAATGAGGCTTTTCCATGGCGCCAGGCCTCGCCGTAGCAGCAGGTTTATGTGGTAGTGTTGACGGGCCAGTTTCAGGAGCTCCTGTTGCCTTTTCAGTTGCCTCTGTTTTTCCTCTTCCCTCTGCACACATAGAGGAAGTGACATTACTTTAATATTCTGCAAAGTGCCACGAGAGGAGAGCCCTGCAACATGTCGCTCAGGGTTACTCACAGGAAAAGGGCTTCCTGTATTCTGATTCAAGTTTTTCTGAGCGTCCATAAAATATGAAATCCATCTCACCTCTCTTTCCTGCCTTTTCTCCTCCCTTTTCTTTTCTGCTGCTTTGCGTTTCTCCTCCTCTTCCTCTCTCTGCCTCTGCTCCTCAATGGCTTTCAGCTCTGCCTGATAAGATACATTTTATTTTGTTGTTAAATTTGTGTTTTTTCTAATATCATTTCAGACAAGTTATAACTTGCTACTTATCCTTCAAAATAGTTTGTCGGGTCCAGAAAAGAACTGCTTGATCTCTTACCAGTTTGTCCTCTTCTTTCTTTCTCTTGAGTTCCTCGATTTCCTTCCTCCGCTTTACACGCTCATGTGCACGGGCCTCCATGGCTTCAGAGAGGGGGAGAGGGTTGAGTTGAGCACATGGTATTCTTCTGTTTCAAGAGTGGATGTTTATGCATATTTCCTTAGTCTTGTACTTAGCACGTAACTGGGAGTTAAGGTAAACATGAGTGCTACTGTTGTGTTGGACTACAGACTTCAAGGGTTTTATGTCTCCATATGTGTGACACTCAGGGTCATGCAATTTTCTTGACAATGGAGCTACAGCATTCTTCTATGGTTTCATATGTAATGTATATGCAAATGTGAGTTTGTGTATGTTGTCTTCGCCATTAAGAACTTGCTGTGCGGAAGGAACTTGCAGACTGACCCGTGATGATTGGATGGGGAGATCTCTGGCGTGTGACAGCTTTCCTCTGAGGTTCTCCAGCAACTCTCGGTGCCCTGCAAAAGTAACAATCATCGCCAGGAGCACAGAAACAAAGGCTTGTCATTACATTCACATCTTTCTGAACCTTTCCTGGCAAATTCTATTCAGACAGGTACAGACTTAAGGCAAACTTGACTGACATGCGACAGGCTGTCCATAAATCTGTAAATGAACTGCAGTGAATTGCAGAACTTTTTGCTTTGACACATGGAAACAGTTACAAACTATATTCAAGGTTGTATAGACTTCTTGGATATTTCCACTATAATAACATAAATCTATAATTATACATGTACAAATCTCCTCTGTTCTCTATAAGCTTTAAAGCCCTTCTGTAGCTCATCTGTTTCTTTTTATCTACTCCTATGTGATTTGTATTTAATAAGGAAAGCTATTAACGGATTAACAAACTTTACCCCAGTTCAGTGAATTAACATGTATGTTGCTTTGAACATGATATACACACACATCTACAGATTGGCTGCGTTACATTTTAGTGAAGTGTAGTGCGCCCACCTCTGCTCTGTGCGATCAAAGCTGTGGCTCTTTGGTCTCGAGCCTCTTAGCATTGACAGCTGTGTAAGCTGTGCAGTTTTCTCTGTTTCCAGCTCCAGGCCCACCCCACTGTGCTCTTCCTTCAGCCATGCAATTTGCTCCTGCTGCTCCTTCAGCAGCTTCCTCTGCTGTGCGATGATCTGCTGCTGGACGGCGTGTCTGTTTTCAAACCTGCCGCCCGGCGACGCTGTGCTTTTTGAACAGGTAGAGCCACCGCCCCCACCTCTCTGCTGTGCCTCGTAGAGCTCAGCGGCTGTCGGGGCTGCATGCCGTCGGGTCACCTGCCATGGCTGAGTGGGCTGGGCCAAAGTGGCCAAAGGGGTCTTATTCTCATGTACTGTGGAGGCGTTGGGTTCTAAAGTGCCTGAGCTGTGGTGATCTTGCTACACAGAAGAAGACAGGACAGATATGAAGATGGTAAAAACATACCCTTTACGTCTGGGTCTACAGAGCGCTTAACGGGCATAACAGATACAGTATCAAGCTCCTTAATCTGTACTAAGCTCCAGGAATCCTGATATAGAAGCAGCAGGGGCCTGATAGTGAGTATGGATTCTTGATTGACCCCTACACCATGACCTCCTGCAACTCCAACTTCATCTCCAGTCCAGTTTTTTTCCCATCCCTCGAGCTCTGCTTCACTATCCTACACCTCTTATTTCTCCCTAGCATTCTTTCCATTTACTCAATGCCTTCCCCTTCCTTATGTTTACTCCTTCTTTACTGCTTTCTCACTCTTCAGAAAAAAAATTCTGCCTGGCTGGCACACAAAGAAAGGTTTGGTTCATCCTGACATCCCATACAACTTTTTTTTAAATTCACTTTGGTGCCAAATTAATTTATTGCCTGAGTAATAAGGCCTTTGCAGCACCTGGCAAGGATAGGGCTGGTTTCACTCATATGTGATTTGTCAGGTTGTTTTCAAGTGTAAACAAAGTAAGATTTTTAATTACCATTTTAATTAATCCCTGTGCATTGTATATGCCGATACGAGGTGCACCGCTCACCTTCTCTGTGCACTCTGGTTGGTTATGTGCCTCAGGTGGGGCCATTATTGGCTGATAAGTTGGAGTTTCGGTGGCTTTGAGTGTGCCTGTTGCTGCAGCGCTGATTAGGGCAGCCATCTTGCGCCGGATCTCCTGCTGCTGGGCCAAAAGCTCTCGTTGCTCCCTCTCCATCCGACACCATAGCTGCCACTCATTCAGACATCGCCGTAGCAACCGCCTTCGGTCGCTCTCCACAGCCAGCTGGCATTGTCTGGAGGAGACAACAGATGTGATGGTATTTTTAACCCTCAATTGCTACATGGCCAGGGTGATAACATGGGATATAAATCATTGAGTGTCTTCTAGAAATACTGTCATAATGAATACTGAACATTGTGTCATTTGTGATTAAAGGCAGGATTTATACAATGAAAGGTAAACCGCAGGCTTTAATGTCATTTCTTTTTTGGTTCTTGCCTGTATCCAGCTCGTAGCTCCTCCTCTGTTCTCACCACCTCTCGCTGCCTTTGTTCTGCCCAAACCACAGCTCGCCACGCTCGCCACGCTCTCAGCTGCCTCTTCCAGTCACAGAGGGCCATGACCTTGCCTAGACGTAGCCTACGGTCCAACACCGCTGAATACCATCCAGAGAAATGCCTCTGCAGACACTAAAACATGCACATAGATGCATGCAAACAGGCAGGTCCAGAAGAAGAGAATTTCCATTTGCTATACCAACCTGCAAATTCACCTCCACCCCCACACAAAGTACAGGTACCAACCTTGAGATTACGAATGTGAATCATGGTTTGAATTTTCTGTTCTTTATATAAGCGCTCGGTGTCCTGCTGCTGGTGTTTTGTGGGAAGTGGAGGAGCTGACTGGAGGCTCCTGGCTGCCTTCTGCCCTTCCAATCTTTCCCTTTCCCTGTGGAATAAACATACATATACTTTGTCTACCGTGGAAATATAAAGAATAGCAGTCATCTCCAAACACTGCAGTAAATAAATCTTTCTGTATAAATGGAAAAATAATAGACCTAAATAATATGTAAAACATTTACAACATAAAACAAATTAAACAGACATTTAGTACATAATTCACGTTTTTCCATAAACCATATCCCCTGGAATTGACCCAGTTGGTTCTTTTTCTCTTGCCCTTTTGTTTATTATTATTTTTATGCGCTCTAATGTTGTCTTTTTGATGCTGAGTTAGCTTTTAAGCTTTAAATATTTTTTTAATGATCAATAAGAATCTCGTAATGACAAACCTAAAGTCCTGCAAAATATAAGCCTAAATCATTTGAGCTATGCTGGCAACATTCCCACCCGCCTCATCTGTACGTTGTTTTTAGCGCTAATTAGCAAATATTAGCCTACTAACCTGTTAAAACAAGATGGGGAACATGTTCAACATTACACATGCTAAAAATCAACATATTAACATTGTCATGATGAGCATGTTAGCATGCTGACATTAGCATTTAGCTCAAGACACTGCTCTACAGTCTCACAGAGCTGCTAGTCTTTTTTTAAATACAATTTTAGAGTGGGTGTAATATTCATGTCTGTTATTGCACAGAGAGTATTTTTGTGTTGTGTTGTCACTTTGTAAGTCATTGCCAAACACCTCTCCCATTACTTTTCCAAGAGTCATCCAATTTCCTACTTGATCTTGTTACATCTAAACTAGAAGTGTATCATTTATACTATTCTTGGTTATAGATCTAAAGGTGTCATTTCCACATGGGGACAACATGATGAAAGTAGGACACATTTACAGTCTCATTGTGCTGGTCAAGGGCTTTGGGTCAGGGAGCTGGATCATCACAGCCTTGCTTTTCAAGAGGTTGCTATTAATCCACCAAATCCACCATAGGAAGGTGGAGCAGGCATCACATACAATGCAATCAGAGAAGAGAGTGAGGGCCATTTCAGATAGAGGTGATTGTTGTAACCACTTTAGCAGAGGCCAGTTGTTGCTATAAATACCATACCTCTGTCGAACGAGCTGTTCCAGGCCTCTCCTCTCCTCCATCTGACGCCGTAGTCTCACCATCTCCTGCTGCACCATCTCCTCCTGCCTCCGTACCTCCTGCTTCTTCCTTGTCTCCTCGCCTCGCTCCCTCCTCTTCGCTTCCTCTCGGGCGCCCCGCTGAGCCTCCCTCTCTCTCTGTTGTCTCTGCCTCTCAGCCTCCCGCCGGGCCCTGTTCTCCCGCACCTTCAGTAGCAATCAGTATAAATTAGTGCAAACGAGAACACAAACTTGTCCCAGCTGATTGGCTCACGGTGGCAGCTTCCCAGCCCACAGCATTCGAATCTTTTAAGCAGCTTGAGGAAATTGAGACTCACTTTGGTTGCTCACCTGCAGGTGTCGCGCTTCCATGGTGACGATCGGGTTTCTGAACTTCTTCCTTGTCTGCCCGACATCGAGGGCCAGTTCCTCCATCACCCCAGAGTCCAATACCTCTTGCTCCATCAGGTCTTGTAGGAAGCTGTTAACAGCGCTGTGCTCTTCCTCCTCAGCCAGGCAGTTGTATAGATCTAAATGTTTTGCACAAGTGAGTGTGAAAGATAAGTATTCACTTGAAATAATTTGTACTTTAAATTACCGCTGAAAGTTTTGTAAAGCATACAAAACGTTTTTAGATGGATCTCCTTCCTTTTAGGTAGCTACTGATTTCAATTCACAGTGTGAAAATCAGTGTGACAAGACTCAACACATGCTTGAGATAGATCATCTATTACAATAAGCATTTAGTTAACCATAAATATTATATACTATGTTTTCAACAACTATTTGGAGTGCAGCTACAAAATGTGCTCAACTTCAACATCTAAGATTTGGAAGTCACTTGTTGAAAACCATTGTATTCACCAAGTTCTGTTGTAGGAATATATAGAATAGAATAAAATAGAATAAAATACAATATAAATTTGTGCAAAACAACTGGTACAGTCAGTAGCTCTTAATGTTGACCATAGTAATTAGTGGCTTATGTTTAATTCTGTTCAGGTTTTAGCCAAAAAGAGACATTTAAATACATGATTTTGTATGTATAGTATGTATTTATACAATATTTACTATATATGACTTGGGTTGGAAGAAGGGTGAGACTGACCTCCGGGGTCTAATTCTCTGTGTGCTGGTTGTCGTGTGAACATTAACAAAGTTTGTAAGGTTACATGATTATGACTAAAGGTTCCTTTGGTGTGAACTACTCCTTTAAAGATGTTCTGTTCTGCACCAACCTTAGAAGTATTTATCTTCAAACCCTAGCTTTAATTCATTAGTCTCAGTATTTTTTTTCTGCTTTTGATGTCAAATGCAAACCTCCCATTTCCCATTAAGGCTAGGCAAGTCAAATTTGAACTGGTCTTGATTAACTAAAATAATGAGCCTCATGGTTCATTGGAAAGGTAGCGCAGTTTTCGTCCTTGACTTTGTACCGTCAAAGTTGCTGTACTTCTGGGCAGCTGGCTGAGGACTAGCCAACGCAGCAGGGCTTCTCCTCTCGGCAGAGCTCATCAGGTCATCGTCCTCCTCCATCTCCATCTCCAGACGCAACTTACTGCTCAGCCAATCACCAAGAAGAGCCTGAGCTGAAAGGGGCAACCACCTGAATATTATTGTTCTGCTGCTGCATAGGTTCAGCTTTATTATCTAGGTAACACTTCTCTAGAGACACCGCTTTTTATGGGGTGACCTACCTTCACTGTAAGCGTCATCGTGATCCCTTAACTGCTCAGAGTGTTGCAAAGGTACAGCCAGGCTGCTGGTTCCTAAATGAGGTTTCTTGTGAGAGAAGACTTCAGATACAGCAAACTCGGAAGCCATCTCCACACGCTGAGGACAGGAAAATAGGTGACAGAGTAACAATCACTTTCATCAATTAATCTAATGATTAATTCATTAATTGTTTAGTCTCTATATGGCAGAAAATACTGAAAAAATCAGCCCACGGTGACGTCCTCAGATTGAGTGTTTTATCCACCAACAGTTCCTAAAGGAATTCAGTTTACAGTAACTCATGAAAATACACATTTCTCTCACCTTCCTCCACTGGTCGATGTCACCATTCTTCACGTGCATCTGTTCCTGAAAGAAAAACAATTTCAAGTGTAAGCTGATACTCTTTGCAAGAGAGACCATGGGGCCCATGAAAATGCTGGTCAGCGTCGCCTGCTTGAAAATGCTCAGCCAAGCTTACGGACACCTTGAGCTGTGGGCGCATTGTGCAAATTGAGGGCTGAGCCAGTGCCTGATGTTTGCAGATTATTTCACAGGAAAGCTTAGCAGTTGCCTTAAACCAGCAGATTACTTCAAAATCATTCCCCAGACATCCAAAAGTCTGCGCTTTACTGGCAGCGATTCAGCTATCTCCCTCTCAGGCTGCAGGCATGGGAGTATGTAAGAAAGGCCATCTGTATGACATTTCTCAATCATCCCCTGATAGGAGTCAATGCCTTCATACATAGCATTAACGCTGATCTGCTGCTCTTTCATTCATAAACCAAACAGGGCACGTTTTACATTTATGTTTTTGACCTCTCTGGAGTATTTGATAATCCTGGGGATAAAGGTCTGCAAAGTGGTAAATTGACTAAATAAACATTTCCCTTTAGATAAATGAACATGTTGCTGTGAGCACATTGGATTTAGCTATTATTTAATACACCAGACCAAAATGTTATAGAAGCCATATACCTCTCAATTTAACATTAGCGTAATCCAAAGACTACTTACCTTCTCTGTAGATGTTTTACTCTTGCTGAGCCTCCTCCACCTAAACAGGTGATGGTTGTGACTTGGGAACGTCATCATCTGCTTAGTTATACCCTTTTACCTCTCCGACTATAATGCATTTGCAGACCTGATTACAGTGTCCTCTTCTAACAACCATAAAGCTATTTCACACAGAAAGTCTTTAAAGTCACTACAAAGAGCCCAAGCAGTACGCAGGACCTGTACACAAAACTGCCATCGAGTTAAGTTGCTTAGGATTCTGGGTAATGTAGTTAGTTATTATTTTTTTCTAAGGTAATTGTCGCTTCACTGGAGCATTTCAGGACTACAGGTCCCATTAGACTTTGTTTGTAGTTCAGGCGCCTCTCTGGTAACCATGACAACGATGTTTACGTCCCTAATTTAGCCCAAATTGCGTTTTAAAAAATTCATTAAGACAAGTTATTTAAAGGTGTGTAAATCGTTAAAGTACAACAACATGGTGTTTTTACCAAAAAAGGAGAAACAGCCGCTGGAGCACGGCGCTATTTTGTAGTTGGTTTTTGTAAATCTTTATTGCAAAAACAGGAATAAAGTCTACACAGGACATAAATAAGTATACATAACAGCATATATAACACCCAGATAATTAGAAAAAACAACAACAACAAAAAAATCCATATTGGATGATATGATATTAAAAGAGTTGTTTTCACAGTCTTTTTTGTTGACTGAACAACCTCTTGAAGAAAAAGTTCAAAGTTAGGTTCTTACCTTTTTATATATACAGTCTGTGGTTCTTACTGCTGAATTTACATTTATGAAGGTGTAATATTGCCATTATAATGAATACGTATATACTATACATTTATTACAGTACTATTTTCTTTGACTTTTATAAAGGCAACATACCACATTCTCCCACATTAATTCAAAATTTTCTACCGCCGCGGCCGGTGATGACGCCATATGTCCACGACTGTAGTTCCTGTCATGCAGTGAGATTAGTAGGTAAGCAAACGAAAGATGTGCTTAAATTAAAAATGTGTCTCATTTAAGCCAGCACATTTCTAAATGTGTAGGTTTTGTTAACGTGTGTCCTTTAAAGGCATTAAACGTCTCAACTCGACGGTAGCTTGCATAAAGTCGTAACACGTGATTGGATAAGCTAACATTAGTTAGCTATGTGGCTAATACACGCTTTTATACCAACGTTAGCATTAAACATTGTGGTTTACGTTAGTGTCGTTCACTGAATCTTTTTTTAGAGCACATTGATTGCGGCTACTCGTATGGCTGGCAGCAGCAGGATGAAGGTGGAACTGAGCTGCGTGGTTCAGGGAAAGAGTCGGCTGGGTGTCCTGAAGGAACTCGGCAGGACGGGACAGCACTCTCTGGAGGTCCCGGGGTGTCTGCTGTACACACCCTTTGGCACAGTGCCCCATCTCACCCAGGACACACTGCACACCCTGAGCAACCTCCCCTCTGTCACTCAGGTCACCCTGTCCAATATGTAAGCTAAACTCACACCACACACACACACACACACACACACACACACACACACACACAAACTGATCTGTCTGAGATGTAACCCCCATCTGCAACATTTTTTCTTTCCTCAAGAGCAGAGCACCAAGAAGTGTTGGAGGAGTTTAAGGATGGATTCAGGAAGTTTGCAGGTACTTCTGTTCAATCACACTTTCCTTCTAATATTCCAGAGAGTAATCAGGAGAGAGCAGTAAAGAGGATACGTTGGGACAAAACAGCATTGATTGAAGATTGTGAAGTCATCAGTAGATCTTGATGACACTCTGCTCTGATGACACTCAGTGCTATTCCAGTGAATTTTATTCCAGTGAGATTTATTCAGTACTGACAAAAAGGTAATCCATCAACAGATTTTTAACAAACTGAACTGTTCCTGTGCTCATATTAACACAGTGGAGCTTTATTTACAGCCACCTAAAGCTGCATTTCGACCAAAGGAACTATACCCCGGAACTGAACCGGAACCGAAGGGACCTGGGTCTAAATTTAGTTCTAGGTACTTTTTTATATTTTACCCTCCCAAAAAGTCTCCTCTTGGGGGTAGTACTTTCCGATAGTACCAATACTTTGAAGTGGGGTGGGGCTTGATTGCAGTGAATTTCTGAATGGACAGTAGAGGCTACTGGTATCAAGCATGTCGACTGTTTTTCTACTGACTGCTCCTCTCTTTTCCACCGTTGTTTGGTTTGCAAAAAAAGTTTATTATTAAATGTGTAACAAACTCTATCGTGTTTCTCTCCATTATACTCTACACAAAACAGCTGCTTTAATGGTCAAGCTAAGCCAATAGTTTTTCATTATATTTTAGTCAAATCTGATGTTTATTTATAAATTTTGCTCATGGATAGTGGTTACTAAATAATGATGCTTTGTACAGTGTATAGGTCTACAGCCTATTTCAGCTGGTTAATTTGCCTAATCTTCACAGGTCTTTAGACCATGGTGGAAACGAAAACAACCGTGGGCTAAAGGAACCTTTTAGTTCCTTGAAAAGAGATCCAGGGATTTAAAAGTCCCTGACTTAATAAAGGCACCGCACTAAGGGCCTCTCGGCGACCGGAAAAAAACGCTGAGCAGTCAGTGCCTGACACGGAAAAGACGCTCAGCGCCTCGTCACGCTCCTGGCGTTTTTACCAGCTCCTAAAAACACGGCCCTCCCATTGGAATGAATGGCGTCTTTTCCTCACTGGGCACGGAGCACTGATAATAGAGAAAATTATTTATAATGTAGTATTAAATCAAGTAGCAGCAGATGTCATATGGCAACAGTAGCCACTCAGTGCTGAAATGCTATTTTGAGCCAAGTGTATTCGTACAAATAGATTATTATTAACAGCTTTTTATTATGAGATTTGAAGTTTCATCCGGACCTTGAAAAAAACAAATGACAAAAATAGTCTCACCATAAGTGAATTCACCCAGCAGCTGTTTTTATTCCTCAAGCTTTAAAGCCAACATGGATAAGAAGTCTGTTCTATACAATTAAAAACTCTACAACAGGTCCTGAGTAGACCTCGTGGAGCAGCAGGGATGGACTGAGAGTTAAAAATGGACAAAACAGCAGTTAAATTTTTGTAGGTTTTTTTTCCTTCATGAAATCCTTGTGCAAGAAAAATGGTGTAGATTTGGTGTTTAGTTTCTAATGTGATAATGCTAAGTGCTAACTTGTCAGTAGTCATAATCATTCATGCATAACAACAAGTTTTGAAACATTTTGAAAGTTTCCTTTCCTGTAGCATCCCACCCCCATGCGATTGGTCGGTTCACAAAAAGTGACATTGACGAGTGGATTTACTTTATGAAAAGATGTTTCAACAAAATGCACCTGATATAGCTAAATAGCCAGCGTATTTCGCTGGGCTCAGTCATCTGCTCTCTCTACCTGTTTTATGCGCCGGTCAGAAAAGAAAAAGGAAAAAAGAACGAGACAGTTGTGTTGTCCCAAAAAGGCACGCCAGTCCCCGATCAGCCTGATGGTCATTCCAGCCCTGTTGTGAAATGTATTTGTCAACCTCTTTATGTTTTTAAGAGAGAAAAAACAGTATTGACTTGGAGTCTGTCTGTATCAGCAGATACATCAAGTTGTGATATTGTAAGTGGGAAAAGTGTTATCTAGAATTCCCCCACAGTAGTGTGTGAATACACCCACCAGCATTACATACATTAAATGACCATGTTTGTGAACATTTACAGACACTTAACGGGGTTGTGAGTTTAAATGTCTTTCTCAAAGTTGTCTTTTTTTCCTCCCTTTCAATAGACTGACCAATATGTCTCTGCTGAAGTGCAAATATTTGACAGTCTGTGCTTAAATTGAAGCGTTAATAGTCAATTAAAACTCATCTTTCAAAGGTGTAGAGGAGGAAGGAGACTGTTTGTTGCAATTGTGAATGAACCTTGCTGCTCTGCTCTGCTGTGGTTGTTATTTAACCCTTGGCATTAATCATGTTTTAAATAACAACCACATCAGAATAACCTCTGCCAGACTCAATATCCTACACCAGTGTGACTAGTTGATTGAATGTCATGTATGCACGATGCACACATTTACTTTGAAGAGCGTAGGGCCGCTGGCTAAATTGGAAAAACTGGAGCAAGTTACTTCTAAATAAACAGTATGTTGAGTTCTGTGTTGAAAAGCTAATTAGCTCCATCAACCTGACTAAAAAGTAGTGCTTGTTTGTTCTGAGTTATATTTATTAAATGCCCCAGAACTGTGACCTCATTCAGCTTTGCTGTACAGTAAGCTTTCCCCTGCCTCAGGCAACCAAATTTGAAATTACAAATGTAATCACTGTGGCGCCACTTTTTGTAAATTGTCAGGGGATTACAACAGAGCTTTCTCTTAAATCCCAGAAGGGAAGAGCAGTGATTAAATAATTAGAAATAATAACAGCATTTGCAGCTAAAAAAAGAAAGGAATTTAAGCCATTTCTTTTCTCACCTTTTGATCATCTGCTGCAGCTGGGTTTGCTGATAAAGCCGAACCTCTCTCTTTTCTTGTCACATTAACATGCAGTAATCAAGTGTCTTCACTGCTTCATGCTCGGCCTGTAACCCTTTGTCATGTTGCGTGCTCTGTGAGTGAAGCGCATTGATTTTTTGTTTTTGTTTTGTGCAGGTCTTCATGATACTGTGTTATACTGCTCGCTTCATGATCCTGCGGCCGCATGCCCAACTGGTTACACCACTAACAAGGTGAGATTAAGCTTCTGTTTAAAGGCATAGGTTCCACGGGATGTATATGTAGATTAGCTTAGTTTAGTATAAATACTGGAAACACGGTGAATAACCAACCCTGGCTCTGTCCAAAGGAAGCTGCCTATCAGCACATCTCAAGTTCCCAAGTGTACACAAAAAAGGTTGTGGTTTTACAGGGTTTATATTAGGGCTGGGCATTAAAACGATAATGATTATTATCACAATATAATTTTCCTCAATATCAATATAATAAATGTTCAATATATCGTCAATAAATATGGGCTTTCATTAGTTTGAATCACAAATAAATGATCACTTAATTTTTCTATTCAAATATTCATTTTGTTGAAAAAAAAGAGGCCTTAAAAAGCTAACTGATCATATTTGCAAAAAAAAAAAAAAAAAGTTCCACCTCACAGA
>JAPMOB010228497.1:0-36652 GCA_029875015.1 Lepomis gibbosus
GGGGGAGCCGGGGATTGAACCGCCGACCTTCCGATTAACGGCCAACCCGCTCTATCTCCTGAGCCACAGCCGCCCCTTGTGACCATAAAGCTCCATTTTGGTCTCGTCACTCCAAATTACCGTGTGAGGTAAGCTGTGAGGCGTGTCAAGGTGTTGTCAGGCATATTGTAACCGGGGTTTTTTGTGGCATTGGTGCAGTAAAGGCTTCTTTCTAGCAACTCCATGCAGCTCATTTTTGTTAAAGTACCGTCCTATTGTGCTCTTTGAAACAACCACACCGTCTTTTTCCTGTGCAGATTGTATTTCTCCTGACGCTACCTGTGAGTTTTTCTTTGTATCCTTCTTGCAGTTTTGGCTGAAATCTTTCTTGGTCTATCTGACCTTGGATTGGTATTGAGAGATCCATGAATTTTTCACTTATTAATAACTCATTGAACAGTACTGACTGGTATTTGCAAGGCTATGGAGAACTTTTGAAATCCTTTTCCATCTTTAGAAAGTTTCACTAGCTTTTTACACCGGTCTTTTGACCGTTCTTTTCTGCTCCCCATGGCTCAGTATGTAGCCTCAATGTTGCATCCATAAGAGAGCTAACAAACTCATTGACTATTATTAAACAGACTAATTGCAATTTACAAAACCACAGGTGTGGGGAAATTAACCTTTAGTTGCCATTTTCACCTGTGTGTGTCACTTTGTATGTGTCTGTAACATTCAAGGGTATGTAAAGTTTTGATCAGAGCCATTTGGGTTATTTCTGCTTATTATTATTGTTTAAAAAGCAGCCAAACATCTGTGTAAAAGAGATGTCTTCCTATGATCAGTATCCTTAAATTAAAGACAGTTATTTTGCATGAGAAGTCATATTTTCAAAAGCAATGCCAAAATTTCAAAACTTCTTCCAGGGTATGCAAAGCAGAGCAGTCATGTGAAAGTCATGTCTCAAGTAGGGTTGGGCTGATAGACAATGCCATCGTCGATTGGCGATGGCTGACAGATGGGTGATGGTTGAGCAGGCATTGAGATTGTAACACCCCCCCCCGNNNNGAACATAACTTTTATAAATTTTAAATATGCTTCAGACCTTCCTTAAAATTATCTTCTCCCCACACTCAGATACACGAGAAGCCTACACCTCAGGTAAACACACCGGTTTGCCCCGCCTCTGTCTGTCTCACCTGCCCGTCTACTCCACTTTCTCCATCAGCAGCACATTTTATAAAGTCTAACCCTAACACTAAAAGACACAGAACTTGTCTTTTTTCCGTATTTTCCCATCCGTTATCACGGCGCTTGTGGGCTTGTTTAATGACGCAGCTTATCAAACAACCGAAACTAACATCTGCACCCTGTATTCAGAGCTTTAGCTCGTCCGTGCTTGTAAAATTTCCACCGCTACTTGTGACGTCATTGCCTACCAAGTTTTGAACCGAGTGAAGTCTGTGAGAGGTAACACAAGGCCTCTACTCGCCCCCCACCCCCACCCATGTGCAAGCGTGTACCCGATGCCATCATCCATCCCAATGTTTGAAATGAAATTTTGTAGACATCGCCCAACCCTAGTTCTCATTATAGTGACTTAAAAGTGCTGTTTGAAGTTTTTGGCTACTGTTTTTGCTATTGGGCAATGTTTTGATGAACTGGTTCATGGATGTGAAGTCTTCATGTTACGTGTTACGAGAACCACATACAAACCAAAATTGGTCGGACTTGATGAATTTAGCGCGACTATACACATCTCAATTTGAGAATTTCTAACTTTGGCACCCCCTAGTGGTAGATTTTGTCTCTGTGATTCTGAGATGAATAGGCTGAAAGCAGCACAATGACTGCGCCATTTTTGACTAAGATTGGCTTATTTTTCTACACTTAGGCCTATGCTTTCACAATAATTTGAGAAATGCTATCATCCAATACAACTCCAACAGATAGGGGCTTTAAACCTTCATACAAATTCACATTTTGAGCGCACAAGCGACTCTTGAAGCCTGTGACTTCCTCTAGGCTACACTGCCATGAAGAACAAATGAGCCTCTTCCCTTCATTTCACATC
Source organism: Lepomis gibbosus (assembly GCA_029875015.1). Classification (NCBI taxonomy): domain Eukaryota; kingdom Metazoa; phylum Chordata; class Actinopteri; order Centrarchiformes; family Centrarchidae; genus Lepomis; species Lepomis gibbosus. Next base: position 2,054 of record JAPMOB010228497.1, read on the forward strand.
AAAAGCTCAAGCCTAAAAGAGAGGCAAGTTCCTGTTTGTAGCCGTCACAGCCTTCAGTATATTCGTCTCCGGGCGTGTGAAAGTGGAGTGATTAACAATGCTAGCGTGCGGTGTGAGGCTGTGATGAAGGACAGGGCAGTTAGAGGGGGGGTGAAGGTGTTGTTTGCCGCCAGGTCTGATCCTGTAGAGGAGGACATCTGCTACTTGCTTTTCTATCTTCGCCAAGGTCAGATTGTGACAGAAAAAAATCAGACTGTGGCAACGCTGGCAGTGTGAAGCTGAAAGAGACACACAGAGGCGACAAGAGAAATGCAGTGCTTTGGTCGTGATTATAGTTAAAGGATATTAATGTGACAGTCACTAATTCAGCACATGAAGTTCTTTTGAGATAATACACTACGTACTCGCTTGGATCCGCAAGGTCTCACTGTGCTCTTCAGGAGAATAGACTAGCGCTCTGGGAGAAAATATGCCAACTCTATGTGTGGTAACCATTGAAACGGCTTCTGTGCACTACAGTCTCCCAGTATTTTCTTTATAACCTAGTTAAAAATATATGTAACATACCTGATACATCCATCCTTGCTCTGCCTTGCCTCCTGTTTGTCTGTTTAGAAAACAGTTATATTTAGGATCAGTCTCTCATCTATTGATTTGCAGTGCGTGTCACAATTTAACTCTTGAAGCTGGTGGGTTTGTGCTTGAGACAAGAACGGCCGTGAAACTGTCACGGGATTGTGCCCGCTTGTAGCTCCGCCTGTCAGAATGCCTGTGCCACCCTACCTGCCCGCTCACCCTGAAGATTAATTGCTAGGCACGTCAAACACCTCCCCATTTAAAAAGACCTTTATGCTTCAGTCTCCATCTTTGCAGCTCAGTGAGAAATGATGTTGGGGAGGCAGATTGGGTTGGGGTTTGAATTTGAAGGGTTTTGCCAATTCAAATCCCACAACAGTTTAGACTTAAAGTGATTACGTGATTCTGTGGAAGGATTGTTCATATTTAAAGTCAACTGCCAAACAAATATATCCGTCACTCTAGTGCTCCCTCAGTGACTCCGCCCCCCCTAAATTCACACCTCTGAGGTTTCTCCAACATTGAAACGCCTTCGCCCTTGCCTGATCATATAACTTTCTTTGTTCTCTGTCCTCTTTGGCTGGTCCTTGGCCATCTCTTCTTCACAGCGCCTGGAGTCCCGCACATTCCAATTTGCTGGTGTATAGAACTCTCTCTTCCACTGCCCCCTTCCCCATCGATCCTGTGCACAAGCACTAACAACACCGGTTGCTGATTAGCTGGAACAATGTTGTTCCAGCTAAGGGCTGTGAAAAAAAAAAGATTTTTCAGAGCTAGGAAACTATCAGGAAATATTTGCTGAATTTAACAAAAAGTTTACTGGATTAGAATCACTTACTGTCCCTTTAAATCTGATGGAGAAAGTGAAGGAAATGCTCCCACACAAGGCAAATTTAAAGGATCATTCGGATTTATGATAACCTGGGTTTTATTGTTTTAATTTGTACTTTTGTCCCTAATAATACCATTGTACTCATCAAAGTAATAGTTGACATCCGAAAACGCAGCACCATTGATAAAATGAAATAGGAGCAGTAAGATCAGACATGTTGCAAACAAGATGGATTGGTCAGGTTATTGCTTAACTAGAACTACTTCGTAAGACGCATTGTCTGACCACGTCAGAAATTATTTTTTTCCATATTGCCAAATGTCCACACTCAAAGGTAGGGCTGGGCAATAAAACAACAATGACAAATATCGCAATATAATTTATAACTGTTACGTCCTGGGGTGTCTAGGGGTGTCAGGACATAAACATAAACCAGATGTTTTTGGTATTTTGAAAGGATGTTTATTTAAAATAAAGTGTCACAAATAGAAAATGGGCCAATGGGTGCTGAGGAAATCAACAAACAAATATAACAAAAAGAGGTCCTCAAAAGGAGGATTGCTGTTCTAACTAGGAAAAAATAAAAGGATAAACCAAAACGCTCTCTAACTAAAAGATTTGCAAAAACCAAAACACAAAGCGCACAGCACCCCTGAACCTAGTGTAAACTAACATAAAACAAACTACGGTGAGTGCAAAAGATTTTTTCAGTAGTTTTTGAAACTAAAGCCTGGCCCACTTCCTTACCTTGACACAATGTTACTCAATGTATGACACAAAGTCTGCCAATACTAACGAAATACAATCACAGAAAAAGCCCTGAGGCATCTAACAGGAGGCAAGCAAATCATGGTCTGTTAGCTGCCCCTAACAGCAGACTGAGCAGGCTTTTAAGCAGGCAAGGGTGGTCAGTGGTGCTCCGTGATTGGTCAGCAAAGGGAAGCCGCACCAATGGATGGCAAGAATCACGGACCCCAGGAAGTAGGCGGGGCCATCCCTCGAAGTAAAGCCAATCCTCTGTGTGTGTTGGCACAGCCTGCTTAGCATAACAGATGGAACACTCAAGCACTGGGAAATTACTGGTGGTGCCGGTCGTAATGTTTAATACCGTCAATATATTAGAATCACAAACAAATTAGCAAATATTTTTTATATTAATATGTTGATTTTGTTCAGGAAAAGGGATGCAAATAGATTTTAAAAATTATCGTAATTTTTTTGAATATTCTAGCTCAGATATGTAAAGTGATCCACTGTTTGGCATCATGTCTTTCATTTGAATCCAAAGTCCTTCAATTTTTATTCAGGAGCAGCCTTCATTCAATTAGCCTTTAAACTTGACAGAAATAATGAACTGACATTTATCGTGATAATTATCAATATCAAATGATATGAAATGTTTTTATCGTGATATTTTTGGCCGTATCCCCCAGCCCTGCTCAAAGGTGGACTAAAAAGTCGACCTTCGTAGAGAAGAGTGGACACGTGATATTGTCTACACATGGAGATCCTGGAGCATATTATCTGACACTGTCCTCTGGAAGCCATTCAAAGTGTGGCACTCGGTTTGTACACAGGAAATGTGCCACAAATAGTTTTGTCAAGCACGAAAAGGAGACACAGCTGACTTACACCTCTGCTAAATTAATTAAATTAGAATACTTTCCTTTTTGGTAATATACTTTTTCTGGGCTGGGTTTAGGAGCAGAAGCAGGGTCACAATTGTGCTCGAGGGTACATAATTTCCCCCTCAGCAGTCACATCGCCCAGCATCTGCCTCTGTCTGCCTCCACCTTGCAGGACATGACTAAGCATTTCCTTAGCAGAGTAGACACTTAAGAATATGTGAGTAGTGGTAAGCTGGGCCTTACTTACAGAAACATGAAGATTTAGCATGTAAGAAATATTATTAAAAGGCATTTTAAATCATATTGTTACCAAATTAACTGCCTTTTTAAATACTGTAAACAAATGAGACCAGAGTATAGATTATTAATAACCTTCCCCTGTGGTGTCTATAATGTTAGTGTTTCCAAAACGTGGACTACATTTCCCATGAATCCTTTTGCTGTTTATTTGCAAAGAAATGAACAAACATTAGCTAAAGCCTCTTCCCATTCCTTTCCCTCAGGGATGTTTGTTTTTTTTACACTATTCATTTGTCAAACTACATTTCATTGAGTACTGTTCCTCAAAATAAAAGCTATAATGTAATATATGCTGAAGAGTCATAGTGCATCACAAATGTGTAATTTGAGTTGTCACATAATTATTTATTTATGATTTACTTATTTTCTTTCCTTTACTTGTTGTTCACAGGATTTATTTTTTTTCATTTGAAGCCTCAAATAACCCCTGTCGTCCTTTTTTACAGATAAAAATCTGGTCAAACTGAGCAGTTAGCTTGTTTATCTGAACTAGTGTTGATGAGCATCTAGGGCTAGGCGATATTGACCAAAAATTTATCCCGGTATTTTTAGGCTGAATTATGATCTTAGATATATATCAGTATTTCTGCTAAGTGGGCTTTGAGATTGTGGGTGGTGGTGGGGGGGTCGTTGTTAGCAGTGTATTTTTTACTATTTGTAGTAGCTTGTTTCTTGTTTCACCATTTTAATTATACTTCATTCTTCACCTTATTTCAGTGTCACTCACGTATTGAATTCAATAAGTGAGTGCCTCCTTTCCCTTCACTGTCACAGACCTAACGCACCTCTGCTGCAAACGCACCAGTGTGCCCTGCTTCTTTTTTCCGTCCTTCTTTCCTTCCTCCAACAGTAGTAGGCTACATATATATACATGTTATATAAAGTCACCAAAAAAAACCAGAACTCGTCTTCTGGACTTTTCCACCTACAATTCCGTTCGCTGCAGCAGTTGACGTAGCCTATCAAAATGAAACCAACGTCGTAGCTAACGAATGACATCTGCACTGGTGTGTTCCAGGGACGGAAATTTACATTTTTATGCTAAAAATATATTAATTAACTCAACATCAAACTATATGGATATAAACGGTATTGTCTGATTTTAGATCTCTTTTGAACTGATATCGCTATACCTCATAATACTGATACCACCCAGCCCTATGATCGTCACTGTTGGTTGGTTTGCTTACCACTTAGGTCCAAACTAAATTATCTCCCATCTTGTTAATGGTTTTAATAGTTAACAACGGACTTTTTCTACAGCGCCCACATGAGGTTGAAAGTTTTGCTTTTTAACTGTTACATTGAATGGATTGCCATAAAATTTGGTGCAGACATTAATGTTCCCTTCATGATGAATTGTAATAACATGGCTGTGGAGTATGGGGGGTTTGGTGGATTACTGGCAGTCTGACAGGTATTATACTACACAGATGTGTTGCTCAGCTGACAGTAGACAGATGTACCAGGCTCAGTTTGCTGTGTCATGCTGGTGTTAGTAAATCAGAAACTGATGATCTGTCCAGTGAGACTGCACTCACAGATCTGACTCATTCTCCTCTGTTATCTCATCATATCTCTAAATTATACTCTCTATCCTCCCCCTTTCTCCCTTCACACATTAGTTGTTTTTCCAGCTCTCTCTCTCACTCTCTAGTTCACCAGGCCCTTTCATTAGCCAACATTATGTCTCTTTCTCCTCTTCCCATCACTTTGTCCCACAAATCCCATTACACGCTTCTCCTGCGGACACATAAGCTGATGACAAGCCAACCATGTGCTGTGATGGAGGCCGGAGGACAGCTGAATTAAGAAGGGAGAAACCGTCACACAGACAAACACAATTTTTACAGGGTTTTTTTGTTGTTTCACTTTCAACATGGAGATGAATTTGATTTCTGAAACATTTTAGTATTTTTTTTTGCCCCGTTGTGGAGAGAGAGAGGCCTGGGGATGATACATTGTTTGGGCCTTCCATCCAAGTCACGCTCCCCAGGGAGTACATCCGCAAATATTGTATTGTATGATCTGGTGTTCATCCAGTTTTAAGTCCTTGGACTTTAACATGATTATTGCCTTTGGAAACATTTACTGAACTTACTAGTTTAACAGTGGATTTCTTTGAACTTTAAATATAACTCAAGCGAAAAACTAATTTGTTAAAATAATAAAATGTGTAAATATAGTGTATTATGGTGTATATATTTGGTATTTAAAATGACAGACGCACATCAAAATCCAAGCGACAGCGGTTGCCATAGCTAATTTCAGACATAGAGAATCCGGTCAATTTTCAAAATAAAACACCCTGTGGAGACTCCCGATCGTAAAATAACAAAAAGAAATAATTTAACTACATAGCCTACTTAATCATTGTAGAAGCACACAAACAAACAAAAAGCCCCAAACAAACAAAACACTTATTACCAAATCAACAAAATCTAAACATGTCAGCAAAATCCAGCAGACTATGTCGCTATGGACGGATCAAAACCGTGGCACAGCCGGAGTCAGTGGAACTGATCTTAACAATCCACAGCCTGCCGAAGAGTGAGTTTAGAACTAATGACATTTCCACCAGCCTGAGCTGTACTTTCAGGTTTGCTAATTAGCAAATGAATGCTAAATTATTATTGCGAGCAAAGTAAACAGTACTTGCTAAACATCTGCAAGCTGTGATGCAGTTGGTAAGGATGCTCTTCATTATTCATCGATAGCAGTTCTGAATCTGAGGACTTTCATCAGTCTAATCAGGAAGAATAGTTGCTGGTGAGCCTTCTGGATCAGGGTCCAAGTGTTGTGGATTCAACAGAGGTCCTCGCAGATGTGGACACCCAGGAACTTACAACTGGTGACATGCTCATCCTCTGTCCCATTGAAACTGAAGTCCACGATCAGCTCTTTGGTCTTCTTGGCGTTGAGGTCCAGGTTATTGTCGGGATCCCACACTGCCAGTAACTAAACCTCATCCCCGTAGGCAGGCTCATTGTTGATGAGGCCAGCCACCGTTGTGTGTACCATGAGATTTTTAAAAGTGACTGTGTCTGTGCCCCAAGTTTTGTTTCCCTAACCTCTGGTCTGGACGTAGCACCCTGATAGTCTGATGGTGCTGTCGGGAGTGATGCTGTTGAGCCATGCTTCTGTAAAATCATGATGCTACACTCCATAATCCATCCATTCATCATCAACTGCTTATCCTGCGTACAGGGGAGCCAATCCTAGCGGACATTGGGCGAAAGGCGGGGTACACCCTGGACAGGTCGCCAATGCATCGCAGGACACACTCCGTAATCCTTTTTTAAAATTCAGTTTAATTTAATTTATATAGTGACAAATCCTTTCAGATGTATCTCATTCAACTTTCAAATTTCCAACAGTGAATTTTGGGGTTGTAGCAAAGGATACGGATTAGTCCTTTTCCTTTTAACCTCATTTGCTGCCTCCTGAGCCACTCACTGACGCACTCTCTGATCTGAATGCGAAGGCCCTGACAGCATATTTGCACTGGTGTGGGCTCATAGAGACTCTTTAGACAGCCCTCCAGGCGCTGGGCTGTGGGCATGTGTCACATTGGTGGCATGCTTACACTGGGCCTCCTGAGGTGGTATATAAAGCCTCCGTGTGTGTGGTTGTGTTGTGTGCAAGAGGACAAGCAGGACATGTGAAGTGCAGGGCGGTACACCACATTGATAGAATCAGGTACGGACCAGAGGCTCTTCTTGTTTTGCATGAAGTGGGGTGTGTGTGTGTGTGTGTGTGTGTGAGCAGTCTGAATAGCAGTCTGTTGTCCAGGGACGGTCAGCAGCCTCCAGGGGACAAAGACTGGACTTGTGTTTGTCACAGAAGGAGCTGTTCATTTCCCAAAAAAACACAATTGCCCATTTAATCAGACAGCTCTTTTCCACTCCTTTCAGGGTCTTTTGTGTCTCTGGCCATGAAAAAAAAAATCCATCAGACGCTCTGGAGATCTGACAACATGCTCAGAGAATGTTTCTGCTGCAGGTTCAAGGCAAAACATATGAGTCTGATAATAGAATAAGTGTTTAAAGGGGCTATATGTAGTAGGGGTAGGGTTGTAACCTCACATAAAAACGAACCACGCACCTGCTTTCTAGGTAAAAATGGAGTCCGGTAAGAGCAAAAAGGACCGACTCCAACACAAACTTTTTTTGTTTGCTCATTAGTTCAAGCACACACTTGGAAAAATAGCGGTTGCAATCTGAAACTTTACCACTAGAGGCTGCCACAAACTACACGACATAGCAATCCACGGCAAATTGGACAATGATTTATTTGTTATTAGTATGAGTTGTTACTAATTGTAACAACTCATACTGCACTATTTGAGGTGTAGGCCTCTTGTGTGTCAGTGTGTCTGAGTGTGGGGAGAAGAGAATTCCGAGGAAGGTGCGAAGCATATTTAAAATTTATAATAATGTTTGTGGTGATTAAAGCCAGCTTTCACATGGCGTTATTATGTGGAACAAATTTTACAAACGATGCCTGCTCAACCATCAACCATGTCAGCCATCGCCGATGGACGATGGCATCGTCTATCGGTCCAACCCCACCCTTATCAAAGGCGAGCATATAAGACTAATCATTAGGCTACGTTAGCCACTACTGGCATAACACACCCTCATATTGGCAAGCAGTTAGAACGCAGGATATTTAGCATTTATTTCCTTTATAATCCTAACCATTATTACCATTACATGGGTACTATGTCCAACATCTTCAAACTACACATAACTGTGCAAGTTGTGGCATATAAGAGCACTGCTACACAACTTTTAGAGCAATCGTTCAGGGCAACGTTGGTGTCAATGGTAATGAGTAAAGATTACTACAGTAATCCCCTTCCCCCACGGCTGCCAGCCGTTGAAAACATAGTCGGACTTGCCACTAGCAACATCGCCCAGCAACATTGCTCAAAAAGTTGCCCCATGTATCATCAGCTTAATGGGAAGGTAGGCGTAGCAACTCAAACCAAGGGGAACAATGTTGAGATTAAGTTGCTTTTTGTAATCTGAACTAGTGGGAGCATAGATGTTGAAATAATATGTCTGAGAAAGAATCCTTGGACAACTCCGCTTCATTTTGGTTTGCTCATATGTAAAATTTCCAACAGACACAAAGTAGCACTAAGTAGTCTAGAGCTGCAATGATTAGTCTGTTCATCTGTTAGATTGGCAACTATTTAGATTTTGAATTAAAGTGACAGATTAATAAGTCATAAAGTAATTGTTAGTTGCAGCCCTAATTAAGCCCATTACAATCTGGCAGGTTACACATGTAGTAATTGTTCTCCAATGCTATGCAACTTGTTAGAAAGAGAGTCTGGAGAATTGATGTTATCCACAGAGAGTTTGTTGTGAGACGGAAATGAAAATGTGACGCATGTTCTAAATTTATAGTCTTGAGTTTGTGAATATACCTGCAATAAAAGAGCCTCATGGGTGAATTTATGTCCCTCTATTTATGTGATACATAGTGACAATTTCATGCCTCCTCTTGTTGGCATCATTTGAAGGTCATCTGGTGTAATCTCAGATAGCCTGTTGAGTTTGGGCTGATAGTGCCGGTGTTGGCTCAGAGCGCAGGAATTTGATTCCTTTTATTACCTTCAAGGAGGTGCTGGGGATTTCACTGCCACTGCGGCATCCAGATTCCCACACTAAGGAAAGCAAAGCTTTTTTTTTTTATTACCTTGTTTCATTCAAACAAATTGGACTGCTAGACCATTTGTGCTGTTCGTGTAGATTTACCCCAAACAGCTATCTTTACACACGTTTGTGTGGGAGTGTGTCTGTGTTTTTGTGTGGTCTTTGAGCTAGAGTCCAAGTCAAGTCTCGTGGTTATTACGAATGTTGTATCACCTGCTGCCTTCAATCCAGGCTGCTTCTAAAACTGCTTCGTTATAAGGGATTCTGTAACTGTAACCTGTTTTTCATTTACGGAGCACGACCATGTAATGTGCAATGCAATTAATGACAGCTTATTAACTACTGAAAGTCAACACATCCTCCTGACTCTCAAACCAGTGTAACATTAACTAATGTTAAATAAAACTGTAACGTTGCATGACCAACAATAAACCTGTAACCTGTTTTCCACTAACAGAGCACAACCATGTAGCCTAATGTGTCTACAGCTAATGCCAGCTTATAAACTACTGTAAGACAACACGCAGCCCAGACTCTCAAACCAGTGGCTCATTAATGAAATCAACACTTTTCAGGGCAGGAACCACCTTTCAGTCAAATGAGTACAGGCTGCGATCTCTTTCTGGGCTTCCAGTCTTCTTCAACACACCAAGATGTTCATTTAGTAAATTATGGTCCCATTTAGAGGAAAATAGGTGATAAAGCCAGGTATGCTTTAGGGGCTGGCTACGTGATTGACTACAGTCACTACCACCACGTTGGCTGTTAATTTTTTCCAGTAAGTACTTTTTTTAAAGCCTGATTTTCCCTTGTCAAAGTTTGCATCCCAACAGTTAATGTGAATAACGGATGCATAGTTCGAAACCAAGCTAGCCAGTTAGTGCTAGCTTAGTATAGTAGTTGAAATGTAGATTCACCAGAAAAGTGTTTGAAGGGGATCATGGCTACGTCAGCCTTCCTCCCCAGCTCCACCCTCTTGTTCAAATGTGGTCACTTCTGGTTTCAAAAAACAAGATGGCGACGACCAAATGCCAAAGTCAAGGCTTAAAAATGGTAGTCCACAAACCAGTGGGTGACGTCACGGTGGCTATGTTGACTTGGTTTATATTGTCCAGAACTCACCAGAAACTCCAGTTCTTTTTATTAGTTTATCTCCTTTTTCCTCTCACGTCTGTATGTTTATGAGGCAGATTCACAAAGCTCCAGCACAAGCCTTTTGCTCAATTTGAAATATTTTAAAGTGACCTGGATGCTCCTTTATCTAAATCCTCCCCACAAATTATCATCCAGTCACGTCCACTTGTGCCTTTCTGTTGACTCACTGCCAAATTTAATTTAATTTAATCCACTGATTACCAAACTGGGATTTTAGTAGTCAATGTCTTAACATCTTACGGTCCACTCAACTCAAGGTACTTGTTAATGCTCAGTACTGAATCTGTATACCTACCTGCATGGAACTCATTGGAACTCATTATGTAAGGTAACATGAGGCCAGAGATCACTGTAGCACTAAAAACTGAGTTGGTGGCCTGGATGGACTGAATGAATGGAGTTATTCTATAATTATGACAAAGAAACTGCTGATCATCATCATGTCATGCTGATTCCAGATCTGCTCAGTTAGGTGAGTTCACTGTTCTGGCTAGATCAGCAGCAATTACATAAATTTAATAGATATAGTAGGTCTGAGTTTCTTTTTGAATTCTTGAATTCCACTGGTAGGGGCGCTATTGATATGCTCATATGAAATGGATTTGGATGTTGGTTAAAATGACCTTAAAATGACCTATGTTGTCGTGTCGGTTGGAGTAGTTGTTGTTATCGCTCATAAACTGTGAGTGTAGTGTTAATTAGAATGGTCAAATTACCCACCAGGGGCCACAATACAAAAATGAGCTGTGGGCTCACATGTGGCCATAAAGGAATCCTACAGATTTCTTGCCATATTTCAGAGATGCAAAAATGCATTTCAGAGGTCATAATTAGGCTGCTCTGACATTATGTATATACACTGCATGTCTGCAGCTTGATTACGTGGCCTGCCGGGAATTGGTAACATTTAGTGCTTCTAGAAACGCTGTCATTCGTCCCTGTCCCATCCATCAGAGCTATTCCCTCCCCTCCCACTCTGTGCTGTCAGTGAGGGGGGATTGACGTTCAGCAGACCTTGAGGTAAAGGTTGTTATTGCCCAGCAGCCAGTGGGGTTGAGCCCTCATTACGGGATGAGGATACTCTGTATCTCGTCCACCACACAGTGGATCAATAGCACTGATGAGGGGCCTGTCTGCAGGATGCTGCATAAGCACGGCGATGACACAGTCAATTCCATCAGGTTCTTATCTCTAGTCTTATGAACTGGTTAACACTCCTCATCATCACACACATGCATGCTGGCTTTGCCTTGTAGCTGCACATGGGCATCAGCCAGTTGAACAGAGTGTGGAATGAGGTGTGTGTGTGTGTGTGTAGGCAAAATTTCTTGGCAGGAAATGTTGGAAATTTCTGCTGAGTGAATGCATAAAAGAATTTCTTTGAGGAGTTCATGCTTTTCTCCTCAATATTGTTTCACTTACAAAAAGTATTTTAGGAATGGGAATGTTATGACTCAGCAGCTAAATATAGCACGTAAATCATTCTGGAAATGTAAGGGACTGTATGAAACTGATTTGGGGACATGGTCAGAAAAAGGGGGAATATATTGTATTTGTTTTTGCTGAAGGGAGTGCAGTCTGGCTGTTTTAGGAGAGCAGGCGAGGGCTTTTTATTTTTCTCACCTCAGATATTTTATTTCAGCCTTCTTTGTGAGATTTTTTGAAAACACTGAAATAGTGGAAAGGATACCTTTCAAGTGCGCCATGGATCATAAACAAAGTTAAAAAATTAAAGGTGAGCACAAGAGAGCTGTGCTGTGTTCACTGTCCCCTCTGCAAACAGTGTTAATCACAGCATTGATGGTATGAAAATTGTTGGCATATTACCATTAGAATAAAATAAAACACCACCAAGTTCTTTTTTGTCCTATTGTGCTGCTTCATTAAAACAGTTAGGCTTAATGATTTAAAGGCACACCTGCTATGCTTTATTTTATTCCAGCCCTAGTGGATTTGAGAGGGTTTGTGGTAAACTCTTGGCTGTGGTAAAATGTGGGCAGGGTTTTTCTGGGTTTTTCAAAGCTGCTGTGTTGGTTTGACCGCACCTGAAAGCTCTGCTAGTTAGCGCTCACACTATAATTCTCACACTATAAAAAACGTTTGTGCTTGTGCTACATTTTATTTATTTATTTTTGCTTACCGCCGCTTATCACATGCTGCAGGTCCTCTTTCCTGCCCCCTCCGCATCAGGATCTCTGGGGACCATGCGACACTCACCTCTTCCCGTTCTCCGCCTGTCAGCTAATCTGTCTCAGCGGAGACAGAGCAGGGAGAAGCTCTTTGCTTTTCTTCCAGCCGTGTGCAGAAAATAGCCCGCGAAAGTCCGTTTTCGTGAACCGACCAATCACAGCCTGGAGTAGGCGGGACATTAAAGTCATTCTGTATGCACGGTTTTTATTATTGACAAGTTAGTACTTTGCATAAACAAATGAGAGGCTGACCGCCATGTAGAGGATTTTTCTTGCACAATAATTTAGTGACTGAAAAAAAACACATAAAAATGGAACAGCTATTTTTTCCAACTGGAATTATCATTATACTAATGGTACGCTATATAGTAGCCTATGCTATGATCTGAATGCATAATACACTAACATTAGCTCTAATCAAACCTTAACCACAGTGGTGTAGGCTAGTATCAGAAAACGGTTTTATTTGTGAATTGTTGAATCTCAGCTAACAAACTGAAGGCAGACTATCAAAGTAAAGTGTGATATATTGTTAAATTCTAAATATATTATTACACTAACATTGTACTTTTTATTTAATGTTATAATATTTACTAATACACTAATTTATACTCTTTACTCCTGTAGGTTTTGGATATATGTTGTTTTTCAAAAGGTCAGACAGAAGAAAATGCATTAATTCAGTCAGAGGGTCTCTCATTGTCTTTACTTCACAGATCATGTTTACTGTCGTGCAAAGTCACCCCTCAAAGGCCCATTCTGAGCCAGGAAAGACCCTTGCGAAACGTAGGCTGAATGACTTTCAGTCCACATATTAAAAACATTTTTTCAGAACAATGTGTTAAAATGCATTTCCATGATACCGGCTTGGGTTTAAAATGTGACACATCTCACCGCAGAGAGAGTGGCTGTGTTTGGTCGAGGCTGGGTGAGCCGTCCTGCTAGGTGGAGGGACCAGGACTGTTAAAAACGCTGTAATTGAATCCACTTTCATTCGCTGCCATTACACTGCATTACATGATATGTGTTAACTTGTCCTTGCAATGTGAAATCAATTACCCTGGGTTGCAATTACCCCCCCTTTTCCAAAATAAAAACCCCATCCAAGGGCTGGGGACTACTCTGTCTATTGCAGTTTCTTCTGATAAAATGGCCCAGGCTTAGCTCTCCCCCAACGCCGCTGGGTGCTCTAATCTCATGATGGAATATTCAGAGGAGAAATTAGATTAGCATTTTAGAAGCGCCGCTAATCCAGGCTGGGTTTCAGCTCGAGGCTTAGCTTGGGTGCTGCTGCACTGCCAGATGTATGGTATAGTTGTGCTGCAGATGACTCACACTCAAACACTCACACATCATTAACACTTGGGCAGAGGCCAAATGCTCAAAATGCTAACAAGACGAATGGGATAGTCTTTTGGGGAAATGTGTAAGGCTGTGTTCTTCATCTTTGGTTTGTGTGTCCACCCTAAAGTGTGCTGGACAACATTTTGTTACATCTGGATCCTTAAAGCATAGCAGTGCTGTATCTGTGTTATTCATCCCCATGCTTAGATTTCATGTCCATCGTGTATGTTTCTGTAAAATTGGGTGTTTTTTTTATTGGATTGTCGTATCAAACCTCAACACTTTTTTCAGAGCTGACTGAAATGTTGAAGTATAGCTAGCAGATACTGAAAGCTATCATCAAAGTCTTGTCAGATTTGTTTATGTTTGATTAGAAAAATCCAATTTCCATTTGTATACTGTAATGCCTGCTTGATTGCTGCTTGTTTTCAGTTAGTGTTTGACAACTTTTGGCTTCTTTTGTTCAATCCTCTGTGGTTACTGACAGAGTGCTGACTTTACATCATCTTCTGAGGGCGTATGTTTGTTTTCAATCTGTGTAGTTCAGTATCATTTTCTGTCCCTCTCTTTCCCCAACCCTCTACACAGACTCACATGCGGATTTGAAGCTTACGGTGTTCCTGGAGGCCTTGGTGTGTGTGTGTGTGTTTGCTGCCACTCTTCATATCCTGTTAGATCAGCTCAGGCGTCCTCCTCATCTTTGGGCAGCTCTGGGTCTTCATGTTGTTGCAGAATCTCTGGGGTTGCAGCTGCTTAGTGAAAGTGATGTAATGGTTTGGACGTCTCTCCAAAAGTTAATTAGCTCTCAATACACTTGTCAACAATTCACTGTGTGTTTGTGGGGTGGGGGTGGGGTTCGAATTTCCTTTTACCCTGGGAAACAAAATCAATTTTTTAGCCTGCTAAAACCTATGCATGCATGTTAACATGTATGCAAGGAAAGGCATGTTTGTTTGTACAGCACATTTTAACATCAAGGCAATTCAAAGTGCTTTACATAAATAATAAAAGCAACATAGGGAAATTTGAAAAAGACATTTAAATAAAATTTTAGAGAGTTAAATACAAAATAGAAACAAGTTAATTTACTTGGTTTACCTAACAAACAAAAAGGCCTTTCCTCAATTTCCCGTATGTTCCAAACGTTCCTATTTGTTCCAAGGTAATACTGTACAAATGACACGATTAATGCTGTGACTTGTTACCTGGAAACACTGTGTAATAGTTCTGAATCAGGGCTGCAAAATGTTAAACTGCCTGTTTCTATTGAATTTCATGCTAATACTGTCTGCTTGCACAGTGCAGTGTGACACATCTCAGATTGACAAATTGCATGTATCACTTCAAGCTCAAGTTCAAGTTCATGCTGCAAGGGCAACATGTTTGCAAAAAACAGGTGCACACCGCAAAACAGACATAGCACAACAACATCCACAACATGCAACCAGGCAAGAGCAACCTAGAGCTTTAATAAAAAATAATAAAATGTCTGTAGGTATTGTGCAGTACTGCAGTGCAATATAACAGTGCGTGCACATTTAAAACCCCAGGACCCTACAGGGAGTTTATAAGTCATTAACAGTCAAAGACGTAATTATTACCTTTTTATTATCAAACTGTTACCCTGCTATTACCATGTTATTATCAAGATGTGAAGTGCTACCCCTTTTTGTTAGCCTATTTTTTTGGAAAGAAAAGGATAAACATGAGAACACAAATTGTTGTGCTTGGTGTGACACCAGTATTAGTAATTTGTTAAAAGAAACAGTGAATTAGTGCCTTTCTCTTAAGTCCTGTTTGGACCTTGCACATTGCATTATTGTCAGTACAAAGACATTTTATGTGGTTGTTTCGTAGGATGTTGTTAATCTACATACTGCTCATAACATTTAGTGTATTGTATTGATCCCAGAACTTGCCAGAACCCCCTTTCGCTTCTTTTTCCTTTTGTCCTCCACACATTTACGAACTTAAATGGGTCACAGGATGAGCCCCACCCAGAGATAAGTAGCACACATTCACACCCAATTGTGCCTTTTTTATTAATTTTGTAAAATCACATGACCTCTGAAACACACTTTAGAATCTTATTTATTCATTAAATCTGGACGCAGTCGGACTTCCATAGCCTGGCAGTAGTGAAGCTCAGGTGTGCTGGCCGCATTAACGTTGCCATAGCAAGGGGCTCTAATCCATTCATCTCTCTCACTTAGCACAGATTGTAAGTGTGTGTTTCACGTGTCCATGCGTACATGAGTGTGATGCATGTATGCGTCTTTACCTGTGTGAGCCCTGGCTGCTTCATCTGGCTCGTGCTTTGCAGTGTGTGAACAGCACGGCCTCCCCCGCTGTCACGCCGCACAAGATGTCATGTCAGTGTGCATGTGGACTCTTCAGGATTTGTAATATTGTGACTGGCCTCACATTTGTGTTGACAGCTTTTCAAATACCTGATAACTGTGGACCTGATCTTTGGACTTGCGTTTGGATCGTCGCCCAGGGAGACAGATTGTTGGATGAAATGGCCAAATGTTGGTCACTGATGTCCCTCTCTGTCAGTCTCTTTCTCAGCTTTCTCTTTTCCTCTCCTTTCTCCTGGTTTTGGTATTTTCATATCGGGTGGAGTCGTAATTTCTGTGAATGTGATGACATTCCAAACAAATACAATTTTAGGGGAAACATGTCTATTGCGTATCAGCTTTTCACTTCTCAGAAAGGCGGAAATTAGAACCATATGTCTTTTTTCTTCTGCCTTTCTCTCATGCCTGACATTTCTTTGGTCTTAGTCTGTGTTGCGTAGAGCCTCAGTATGCTGAGAGGGAACATTTTTCACTCTTTCAGAAACGCTGCCTCTCTGCTGAGACATTACTCCAGTCTGAGAGTGAGATAAAACTGTGCACTAGGGGACTGCATCATGATACTTTAGATGCAACTGATAGCTATGAGGATGCAGAGGTGAAAGACTGCGAATATCATGACTTGGATTTGAGTCATACTTGAGTTACAAATCTGATTTGGGAAAAAGCCAGTCCAATGGCTTGCAGCTTGACTTTGAATTAAACACCACCAGCTTGTGACTTGGACGCAATGACTGAATATTCTCCCTATGCCCACAGATTAAAAATGATGTTGAAGAACATAATAAACCATGCTTATTACAGTCCTGTGATAATTACTGNCCATTAATGTGTCACAGCATTTGATTTATTAAATGGTGTCAGAATTTCTACAAATATTTACTAAAAAATGCCTAAATAAATTTCCTACCATAGCTTAAATGTTCCAAAACCTTCCGACTGATTCAACACCAGCATGCCCCTGGAGAGTCAGGTAGACCCACTAGCACGCTGTGCGTCGGCGACAGTTTTGATTCAGCAATGTTCCTAGTGCATCACTCCAACCAACTAATTAAAAGCTGTTTCTTCCAACTAAGGAACATATCCAAACTAAGACCGATGGTGTCAAAGATAGAATTAGAGATGATCAGCCACGCCTTCGTATCCTCCCGTTTACATTATTGTAATAGTCTTTTTACATGAGTAATAAAGAACTCACTCGCCTCCAAGCTGTCCAGAACTCAGCTGCTAGACTCTTAAGCCAATACAAGCAGAAGGGCGGACATTACTCCAGTCCTATCATCCCATCACTGGCTGCCAGTTCATTTTGAATCCATTTTAAAATCTTGGTCCTTAATTTTAGAGTATTACATGGTCAAACTCCCCTATACATCTCTGACCTGTTATAGCAACATGCTCCCGCCTGACCTAAGTTCATTAGATCAGAGGCGGCTGGTAGTTCCCCGTACCCATTTTAAGACCAGAGGAGACCGGTCTATACAAACAGTTGTACCCAGGTTGTGGAATGCACTCCCCACTTTGTTACGCACCTTAAACTGTGGTGTTTCTTTTAAAAAGCAGCTGAAGACTCTGTTATTCAAACAGGCGTTTGCTAAACATTAAGCTTGGTTTTAAAGTTGTCATATGTCAATGTGTTTCTGGTGTTTAGCTAGAAATGTATTTTGTTGTTATAGTGTGAAGCACTTTGCGATTTTATCTGTGAAAAGTGCTATATAAATACATTTTACAGTTACAGTGTGTGACTAGAGTGGTAACGTAGTGACACGCTGTTCACGTCAAGGGGACTTTTGAGTGACATTTGGGCACAACGATTAAAGGAACGCCTCTCATCAAGAGCCGTTGAAAAGAATCCGATTGCTCTTGAACGTAACATCACGTAAAATGGATTAGTAGCCTGGGTGCAGATATTCTTTAGTGCAGGTGCAGCTGTGCGAGTATATCGATTTATATTCAGTGTGGGTGGATGCAGGAACACAGTGTTTTTAACCTTGATTGTGTTTAGACTGCAGGGGTGTTTCTGTCTGACCTTTTTGGGACCTTGGTGAGTTCGGGATAAATACTCGCACAGCTCTGTTTGGGTGTGTTGTTGAGGAGACAGAGCTTTAGGTGTTGCCCTCATCCAGCAAGTCTGCTCTAATCCAGGCACAACCCCACCATGCTCTAAGCTGTGTTGCTGTGTTGTTAATGAATCACTAACTCTTTCTTTAATTATCTTATTCATTTATTACAGTATATTCTTAGAGCCTAGAAATCTCTAGTGAAAAGCAACAACTATGACCATGTGATGTCTTTATAGTTCATGTTTATTACGACTTGGTTTATTCCTATTAAGAATGTAGACGAGTCAAAAAATGACAGGACGAGTTTTTTTGGCCAGATGTCAAATTACGATTTACATTTTGCAGACAAAGACCTCTAGGCCCATGTCAATTATGACTATATTTTTGTCAGGAGCAAAGGCAGAAGTAGCCTGTTGATACAGACCCTTAAAAGCTGGTGGTCCGCCTGGGTGGATGGGTCAGCAAGGCAAGTATACCATACATGTGCATCTTGACTGGGTTATCAGGTCAATGATTCGATTCGATTCAATATCTTTTTGCATCACGATGCGTCACCTCTAGGGGTGAGCTAACACTGCATAGCATTTTTAAATTATTACAGTGTTATTACTGATCTCTGATGCTGCTTTTTTTATTTCTGATGCTGCTGTTATTATTCAGATGGGGCTTGAACTATGCACTTTATAATGCTGCAGCCGAGCCACATTCACGCTACCTTAATATATGTGTGTCTACTGTAGTTACATGTTTGTTTTCTTGTCTTGTAAGCTGATTATTGTAATTGCTGCCTTGTATTGAGCACCATGGGCCTTGAGAAACGGCATTTGGTTCATTGTTTACTCGATATGTGGACCAATGACAACAGAGACAACAAATGCAGGACACATTCACCAGCTGGCAGGGTTCGATAATTTATTAACAAAAGTTCACACTACGTTAGAGGCAGAGTTCAGACAGAAAACAGTCCAGTCAGGAACAAATTAATCCAACAAACAAAGAAGCAATAATCCAAGTAGGGAGGAAACAAAATCCAGATCATACAGGTAGTGATGAGATGGGCAGGGTTACAGGCAGGTAGTATTTCCAATATGACAATGAACAGGAACAGACAAGGAATCAAACAAGTACCCTTGAACACTACTAATATACGACTACGAACCAGCAAAGCACAAAACAGGATATAATCAGGCCAATCAGGGCCGAACAGACACACGGGCAGGCAGGGTACTCGACTAGACGTGAACAGCAGACACAAACAAACCTCTAAACAAGACAGGGAAAAGACAGGACCAGACCCAAAACAAAATTAGACAGGGGAACACACAGAACACAGGCCGACAGACAGACCATAATCAAATACACAAACAGGCAGAGAGATCAACGTAAACCCAAAACAAGGATCAACACAAAAAAAATTACAGAGCAGAATTAATTGTGACAGCTCGCTCCACAAATGCTAATCCTAATATAATAATTCAATTTTAAATGCAAAAAGGAAAATATGTTGTTTAGTCTGAATTGGACTTTTTATTCCTATTGTACACAAGTTAATTGCTGATATCTGGGAACACCGACAGTCTCTAAGTGTGTCTGCTGTTTGCTGCTCAGCAGCTTGTGTACAGTGGCTTCATCACAGTTTTTCACTGAAAACAGCTGCCTACTCAGAGTTGTTCTGTGTTGGTATTTTCCATGTGAACGAGTTTTACAGGGCTGTGAAGATGGAAATAATGATGGTGGATTTGCTGGTGAAGTGTTGCAACTGTGGTACAGTTTGAAGGTTATGTCATTAAAGTGCCGGGGCTGGCAGACAGGGCAGCAAGTCAAGGAAAGTCGAAGGCAGGGGAATGTTACCACATTTACCAATGACTTGTTGAAAACAGACAGAGAAATGATCAGTCAATGGAAAACACTTTCTGCTTTCTTATTTTTTCCAAATAATTTTTCCTGAAGTTATGGAAACTGGAAATAGTGAGTGGGTGTGAAGGAGGTGTATGTTAAAGGTAGATGTTGAGGTCGTCCAGTGTCTGCTACTTAAGACAGCACTCGGCTCGTAAAACAAGGAGCCCTGAGGGCTGCATATCCCATCATGCCATTCTGTTAATCTTTTAAATGACACTCAGGGTGACCTGTGCCCGACAACCTTGAAAATCCCTCTTGAATGTTGTTAGAGGCCCAGATATGGTCCCGATTTTTAAAATGTCTGTTGTGAGGTCAAGTCCTTGTTATGACACAGCTATTACTCTCCTCTTCTCCCTTCTCCTATTTATAAAAAAAAATCCCCTTTACTGTTGAATTAACATAATGTGTCCATAGCAAGGACGTTGAACTAGAGGAGGGTTGCTGCTGAGAACGCAGGTCTTTATCAACATGCTTTAGTTTGCCAAAGCCCTCAGCAATTTGTGAGAATACACATTTCAAAAACATAACAATATGTACAGAGTTGAAGCGTTGTCGATATTAATATTAAAACTAGTGCTGGCCGACGATTAAACAATGTAATCGCGATTAATCACATGATTTTCTGTGATTAAACGCATTGCAAAATTGAATAATGAATTCTAAAGTAGTTTATTGCGCACTTTTAATTTAAATGTACTATATAGTACAATTACGTGGTTTGCAAACAGTAAAAAATATAAGGTACTTTTTATCAGCAGTATTCCCTTTACACAGTAGCAATAAAATATTTCTTGTAAATCTCAACTTAAAAATGAATGTAGTCAAATTAATGTGGTCGAGCGCCAGGCGTAGCGACAAGCGGGCGCGTTCCCGTGAAACTGTCGCAGTTGTGCTCGCCCTATGCACACGCCCGGCCGCTGCTGAAATTGAATTGTCATGAACTTTTTGTACGTGATGCGCAGCACAGATCATTGGAACAGAGACTGATCCTCGCTGTTTGTGAGGTTTACTAACCAGCATGCAGTGTGTAGCTATCCACTTCTCTATTTTTGATCACTTGTCTTGCTTTTGTTTATCTACTTCTCCCACACACTGCATCCAGTCTGCTGAAGCCTCCCTCCACTGCTTGTTCGGATTTGCAGGCTCATCAACATCCCGCCCCTCCTGGCTTGACTGTATGTGTATTCAGAGCCAGTGAGAAACAGACTTTCAAAATACTAATAATACTACTACTAATAATAATAATAATAAAAACTGCGTTAACGTGCAATAAAACAATTGTTGGCGTTAATTAATTAATGCGTTAACAATAATAATAACAGGTTAACGTGCCCAGCCCAAATTAAAACATTAATCCATATAGATTTTCATGAATTTCTTTTTACGCTTTTCTTATGTACTTATTATAAAAAACATTGTGATTTTAGGCAGAACAGGGCTAAATCATCCCCAGCTGATAGCGGAATATGTTCCTTGAGGTTTTCCGATGACAGGCCCTGTCACCAGAAGGAGGCCCACGGATATTCATCTGGGATAGTTAGCAAACTAGTGTAGCTAGCTGGAAACATGCTAAGACTGGTCAGCCACAAAAGCCCTTTTAGCTTGCTAGCTTTCTGTCAGATAGCATAGGGTTAAATCACTAGTTCTAGCAACTGTTTTTTCGTAGTTATCTGTAAACCAGTTTTCTCTTGCTCCTGGCAGAGGAGAGTTAATACCAAACGGCGCTACAGCTAATACAGCTATAATAGCTTCCCCTGTTTTGGATTCCCTCTTCACTTCAAGGTGATCAGTTTCACAGGAAAAAATGTGGTTATAAATGCTGGTGTGACCTGACATTGGACATACCCTTGAAGAGGCTTTTATATTTGTCACTGTGAAATGAGATGGAAACATACAAATAGAAATTGTGGGACGCTAGTTGCAGATTCTGCTGCTGTCTTCACCCCTTGCTGTAATGCTACACTGTTTAGGTGCTTAATTGTATTTTGTACTGGATTGCTTTTTGTTGTAAGGTGGTTATGTCATTTACTTACTGCAGCTTCTTTCTTTCTTTTCCTCTGAACCTCTGCTGTTAAGAAACTGTGAATTCTGTTTGCTCCTCCACAGCTTTATTTTTAGTCTTGCAACGCTCCCATCGTTTCTGTGATGACTAAAGGAATCATAAGGCTCTCATCTGTCTGTACTATTTATGCAGACTATAACTTCATCACATCAGATGTTGGCCGACAGAAAGGCTAACTTCCCCTTTTTCCTTTCCCCTGTTTGCAGGATTTATACACGCACAATTTAGTATATGAGAAATGGAAAACAGAAATAAAAATAGATACAAAGTAAGAAAAAGAAAAAGATGGTGGTTCTGCTTGTGACAGTTACATTTTTCTTCCATAACACTACTGTATCAATCACTTGCTTCCACAAATAATGAACTACATCTCTTGTCTTGCACAATATACGTCACTACCATGTTAGCGCTACCTTAGCTACCTTACGTTTATTTCTTGGTTACTGCTAGCTAGATAACTTAGCTATGTTCCACAAAGAAATATATCTCACCTGATGTCCAATTACTCTCGGTCCTCATCCTCTTCCTCTTCCTCATCCTCATCATCCTGTCATGTAAGTTTTTTGATGTTAGCTTCAGTAACGTTAGCTTCAGTCATTGGTAGAAAAAGTTACATCACATTTGCGACTTTTGGGTTTGTGCTCTTTGTAATTATGTATTTTCACAGTCTTATACTTCGACAGTTTTACATCAAACTGCGACTTTCTTGACTTTGAAATGTTTATTTTTAAATTGACCATCATCATATGTGTAATTCAAAAATTTGTTGTCTCTTGTCATTGACTACCGTACATATTTTTGCCATAGTAAGGTCCCATGGTGGTCCATCGGAAGGAGAGGGCCTTAGGTTCTCAATAAATGAAAACCTTTTTTATTACTTAATGTTAATGACTGATAAAGCTACAGCTGGCATATAGCGAGGGGTTAACGGCAGTTGGTAGTTGACCATATGATTTACCACTGTAATGCTCGACACATAGGATTGCAGTCTACACGATCAGGCTATAATGTGCTTTAATTACACTGCTCAAAAACAATATGGTAACACTTAATCATCACAGCATAACATCATGTCAGTTAAACTTCAGGGATATCAATGTGTCGAGTTAGGAAGCATAAGCAATTGTGAATGAGTATTACCTGTTTTGGTAGCAAGACAACCCAGAAAAAAAGAATGGTTTTGCAGGTAGGGTTCGTTATGCCAAATCGATACTTTTAAAACGGTTACGTGCCTAAAGCGTACTTTAAAAAAAAGGACACTCATACAAAAGCTGCGGACAACATTAAAAAGAGGATTTTTAAATTCTTTAAATTGAACAATATATTAACTTTTTAAAGTGTACATAAATATAAATATAAGTAATTACAAAACAACAAATTTACATAAATTCACAATATATTAAACCTTAACCACCTATCCCAAATAACAGTTACAGTACTGACAGCAAAATCAGTTTTGATGGTTCTGCAGCCCATGTCAATCTGTATTGACAATAATAAAGCAATAATAAAGATGAGCGAATCAGTAGTACCCGACTGCTCCTTTGTGCGAGGAGGAACAGGAGGAGGACTGCCAGAGCCCTGCAAAGTGACCTACTGTTGTGCATGTTTCTGACCAAACTGGATGACTCCACAAGGTTGGCATAACGTCTTCTAGTGGGATCTGTGCTCACAGCCCAGCACCATGCATCTCCAGAATTGGCAGTCCGTAGAGCAGTTTCACATTTGCTGTAACATTTAAAAGAAAATCAAGACAAAAAAACTAAGCATGCCATTTATAAGTTATTAAATTGCACTGCAAAATATACATTTGTAATCAACAGAGGAGGCATATCTTCTTCAGTTACAGCAGTGATATGACGGTTATCCTTGGCCAGTGAGCATCGCTGTCGGACGGTCAGAGATTGTTTTGCCTCTTGCTGAATCAATGTCCACATTTCTAGTATAGAGTAAATTTTCCAGAAGCCTTTGCTTTTTTGATATGCAGGATAGATATTTTCCCTAGACGAAGGTGTCCTTGTTTTTGTCTTGTCAGTTAGAAAAAAACCCTGAACTCTAAAAATACAGTCTGTGTGACAGTTGGTCCTTATTTCTATTCTCTTTCATGTTTCAAGTAATTCAGATGTGGCTCTTGATCTCTGCTTTGGTTTCTTACAAAAGAAACCCATAGGGGATCAAGAAACGTCTTGGGGCCAAGGGTACTGTAGCTCATCACTGGCCAAAGTAAGAAAAACTAACAATATGGGGCGTGCCACTTGTACCCACCACGTTTGAGCACTTATTTTCTTGTTGTTATCATCTAGTTAACAGTGGATCATCTGTGTATAGAACATTTTATCTCAAATACTACATTTAGCTGAAGCTTTTATCCAAAGCTACTATCCAAGCGAGCTATATATGTCAGAGATCGCACACCTCTGGAGCAATTAGGGGTTAAGTGTCCTCCTCAGGGACACAATGGTGGATGGGTGACAGTGGGGGATTGAACCCGGGTTTCTCACACCAAAGACATAGTCTTATCCATTACGCCATTGGACATATGTGCTCCCAAGATCAAGAAGACATATCTGAACTGATGTCATTTTGAAAAGAATCCATCCGCCTATCATAATATTAGTTTCGAACCAATTTTCAGGTATTAGTCTCCTCAAATTAAGACTTATCCATCTCCTAAAACAAGTATTCTGAGGCTGGACAGAAAAATCTTACATTAACCATGATTGCATCGGAAGCAGTCTAAACAATCTGGAGGGAGTTCAGTAGATCTGATCTTAAATTGAACAAGGCTTGCTTATGACATTGTTTTAATGTTCTTACAAATCTTATCCCACTCCTTGTCATCCGGTCCAGCCCTATTAGCCAGGCTCTGAATCGTCATGGAATAACACATGATGACCCTTTCCATAGCTCATCAATACTAATTGAATCTAATAACTCAGCTGTGGGAGAAGTGGGAAAAGTCCTCAAAAGATTTCAATGTAAGTGTTTAGATCCCCAATGTAAGTGTAGTGATGGAGTTTGTTTGACTGCTCACACTAGCAGTCAGGTAAAGAAGTTATAACTCATGAACACATTCTTTTACTTATTCTTTTCACACACACACACACACACACACACACACACACACACATGCTCGGTCAATCTGCTTGTAGCCATGGAAGACTTCTAATTACTAATTCCTTGGGTATCTTTGGTGTGTGTGTGTGTTTGGCTCCTCAGCACGTAGCAGCTAAGGAGGTAACTATGTCTGGATAGAAAACAGCATCTGTCCTCTGTCTTTTTTGTTTCAGCTGCCCTCCTTTTTGGCCCTGAGCTGTCCTTCTTTTCGGGGTCATTCGCATTTCTCCTCTTCCTCCAGCCCTTCTCCCTCCTCCTTGGTTCTTGACTTTGCTCTTTTCTTTCACACTGTTTGGTCAACACCACACTTCAGTCATTAATGTTTTCAGGTTTATCAAAAGTTCAGAAACAAGTTTTCCATTATTATATGTGGTTATTAGGAATTTATCAATCGGCATAAAATAAAATCATTTATATTTCTTAAATCAACAATGCATGACTAAACGTTAATTTTTCTTATGATCTTACAGAGCATTGGAAAGTCACCTCTGTAGAATACTCAATACTTTTTGGGGGTTTGCCAAGTTAACTATATGGACACATTTAGTCTTTTGACAGAAGGAAGTGGCTATCAACATTTAGTCATCACTTTAAATATGATAATGTTACATATCTACAATTTCCCGGGCTTTGTGCAAATCTAGGTTTGGCAACAGTTTCTATCAGCTTTGATACTGAACATTTAAAAAAAGTAATAGCTGATGTCTGACAACATGCGAAGTTGCTGTAACAAAGTTTGACTGGAAAAGAAACACAAGCAGTCGGACGATAAGATGGGTTGTAAACAAGTCACTAAGCTTTGACTTCAAAAGCCATATAAAAGGAACTGATCATCCTTCCTTTCTTCTTCCAACAGAGGAAATATATGATCTGTTAAGTCCAGTGTAGCAAGCTACAGCTTCGGCTCATTTTCTACACTAAAAGTACATGAAAGGATGTGAGCGCAAAGAAAGACAGCTCCGTCTATTGATGTTTTCTGTTTCTTTCACTGCAAACTAGACTCTCTCGCCCCCTCAGCTTGACTAAGTTACTTTTTGTTTTGTACCTTTCTTCCAAACAGCCTCTTTCAATAGTGTGTGAGCTCTCTGTAGCAGGAGACCATCTATCACGTCAGGGACGAAAAAGCTGGGAGGGACAAAGGCATCAGTCAGCAAAGAAACCCTGTGACCTTTGACCTGCGTGCTGATGCCACTGCTGTCTTCTCGGTGCAGTGATGTCTCTATCTGAGAGCCTTCAAGTAACCGCGAGGGAAAGAATGTGTGTGATAAAATGGATACAACCGGAAACTCCTTTTGTCTGCATGTTGTGTGGTATGTGTGAGACTGTGTTGGTTTTTAATGTGATGGCATACATTTTCCTGTTCACTCAGCAGCCATAGTTACTTACAGGACATTTCTTTGTCCTCCTTAACATTTTCCAAATGAGCTGTTGTACTACAATGTCCTGTCAAAGAATGTGATTTTACATACAGGAAAGCTTTGAAGGAGACCTATTATACTGCTTTTCCAGTCCTATATTGTAGTTCTGTGACTCCTGTATTGCAGCTTTGCATGATTCAAAGTTAAAAAATTAAAAAAATTCTGTCTTATACTGGCTCTTCATGGAGGGCTTCATTTCAGCCCCTGCCTGAAACAAGCTGTAGATGCTCCTGTTTCTTTAGGGCTCTCCCTCCCACTGTCTGATTGGCCAAGACCTGAAGCATGTTATCAGGCTGTTGTCGTCGCAGAGCGGGACAGACAGACTGATCGTTGCTGTGCGGAGAAAATTACCATATATTTTATGTTTATGTTATGGCTAATGGGTTAGCGTATCTGTTAGCACATCTAGCAGACACAGAGTAACTTTAGCATTCATTTGGATTTGGATTCTGTGTGTCCTCTTGATGACTATAAGTCCAAGATCCCATAAACTCTTATCTGTGCTCATTGGCTAATTGCTAAGTTGTGCTGGTGCAGGTAGGATACGGTGGTGTTATCATACCTCAGATCCACTTAAAAGGTCTGTAGAGGCGAGGGGAACTGGTTTATAACACCTTTTTAACACTGGTTGCCCTCAGAACATGCTTGTTTATTCTCTTTGATGAGAAGAATTTTGTATTCTGATTGGTCTATTATGTATGAGTCTTTCTTCTGTAAAATTTTACTGTTGGCAAAACCAAAAGGCTTAAAGTGGAAACAGCTTACGAAACGGAAAAAAAATTGCTCCGAGGGAAAAAAATAGAAACCATTCTCACATGAAAGGCTGTAAAACTAATTATTATTTCTACAAAATAAATGATGAAAGTCCTTTTGTGATATTGGAAATAGTGCCGGGAGCAAAGAGTAATAGAGCTAAATCCATCCAGGTGCAGAGGTGCAGATGATAGTTCTGGTAAACCTTCCTCTTTTTTACCTTTAAACATAAAATAAAGTGGTTTAGTGAAGCGTTAGAGACACAAATCAAAGTGTGAAAAAACTCAGATCATGTGATCAATATTTTAGTTAATTATAAAGTTAGTGGATTTTTTCCTCAGCTTTAAAAAAAACATTTTCATCTTTGTACGTTTCTTCTCTACTAGTTGGATGAGATCATCAATCGCTTGCTGTTCAGTTTTTATGTGATTCTGTGATCACGTGTGTATCTGTGTGAGACTAACTCAAACTTCACTACCATTGCAGTGCAAAAGTGCATCACTGAAGGATTCAACAACATCACTTCCCACCTCCATCACCACCAGCATACTCTGGATTATTGCTGCGGCACAGGGATGAATTTTGGCCCTTTGCTCTTCTCCCTCTTCACCAGTGATCTCAGATCAACATCAAACTCAATGCCAATCATCAAATGCAAAATGCCCACCGGATCCTCTACTTCCTCAACTCAAAAAGCTCAGTCAGGCAGGGTCTACTGGTCCAATTTTACACAGCCATAATCCAGAGTACGCTGTCACTATTGATCACAGTCTGGTATGGAAACACACCTAAGCACACAGCAAAGAAAAAGGCCAGAACATCAAAGATCATAGGCTCAAAACTCCCTAAAACAGACTGCATATACACACACAACACACCATCTCACCAGCAATCAAGATCACGCTCACCCTCTCCTCCCAGCTCACTGTCTTTTTCAGCGTCTCCCCTATGGCAGAAGGTCCAGGTCAGTAGGAGGCAGGACAGAACGACCTAGACTCAGTTTCTTCCCCAAAAGCTGTACAGTTGATAAATACACAAAAGTCGGCCTCATTGTAATCGTATGAGGAGTTGTGTATGTTTTTCTTTATGCACTGATGTCCTTTATGTTTGCGTTGCTGTCCACATGTAGTAACTATCACAGCCATTCCATCTGTACTGAGATTAATACCAACAGCTTAGTCGTGTGGTAATAAAAGAAACTTTACCTTGAAGAAAAGATTCCCACTGGGAACAGGAACATACATGAATTCATTTTTTTGTTCCATTTTACCTATGCAATAGTGTAACTATCCTGTGACAGAATGAATGACACTGCAAGCATTGCATACCCATATAATTTAGCCTAATAGGAACAATTGAGATGCTCACTTCTCCCTGTAAAGAAGGTCTTGGGTTTGAACCTCATTCGTCTCCGGCCTTTCTGTGTGGAGTTTGCATGTTCTCCCCATGTCTGCGTGGGTTCTCTTCGGGTGCTCTGGCTTTCCGACATGCAGGCATATAGATTAACTGGCGACACTAAATTGCCCTTAGGTGAGCATGTGAGTGTGATGGACTGGCGACCTCTCCAGGGTGTACCCCGCTGTTTGCCCAATTTTAGCTGGGATTGGCTACAGCTCAGCTAAATAGAAGCTAGGCCAGCGTGGCTCCTATCCTGCGTACTAGTATTGAAGTAGTAGTGGTGTATCGGATGTTGTAGCTGGGTGGCACATCCAGGGTAGCCAGTGTTGGGAAATGTGTGAAGCACTTATTGGTCATTTGTGGAAAAACAGGTTCAGCTCGGCTTTGAACACTCACAGATATGAATACAGCTCATACACTACACTTTCTCCCCCCGCATCTTCAGATTAAGGTCGTTCAGATGGCCCACAAGGCCAAGTCTTACACCCAATCTGGGTCTTGCAAATATGTGTACTCGCCAGACAGCCAACATTCGAGTGTGTGTTCTCACTTTAATCCAGTAACTGAATGAACTGGGGATTGTGAATGCCTCTGGCCCGGTTTAAGCTCGCATGTTCCACGACCCCTTTAGTGACATGATCAAGTTGCAACACAGACTTACACAGGGATTCCTGGTGAGTCATGCATTGCAGGAAGATCAGAGTTGGGGTCGTCCTCTTTTACTAGGTCTTGTAGCAGGAGCTCAACTTTTTTCCTGGTAAGGTAGAGAGATCCATCAGTGGTTAAGTTCAGCAGTTTAGTGCAGCAAAGGTTCAAGTTGCTCCATACACCCTGTTGTAGAGGTCCGATCCCTGTGTTGGCCCCCCTCTTGACTCAAACCTGTTGCTGGGCCCTCGAAAATAGCTGGGCTGACAACTCTTCATCAATTACTTCCATTAAAATACATATAGGCAATTATTTTTTAAAAAATATCTCAAAAATCAATTTCATTTCAACTAGCAATCACTCTCATTGAGCTGGATATGAAAATGTTTCATACATTTTATCCAGACATTTGTAAAGAGGAAACTTACAGCTGAAATCAGGCACAGCTTGGCAGACTGTAGCATGACTCAGCAGTTAGAGGAGAATGACAGCGTAAAGGATTATCGGCAGATAGTGAAATGAGCTTCTGTTGTTTACCTTCTCTTGGTCTCATATCCAGATCTGTCAAGCAGCATACACACACACGCTCGCACGCACACACACAGGTATGTTTGTTGAATTTTATGGTGTGTGTGACTATAATAAAACTGGGAGGCCCTCTGACACTTTGTCCTTTGTGACTTTTCTTTTCCTGTTTCTTTTTGCTCTTTCATGTGAAACACGAAGGGCACGCTGCTGTGTGTTCATAGACGGATAATATTTAGCCTCTAGGTCGGTTGTTAAAGGCATGCTGCACTGCAGACACAATGACATTGTCTGTGGCTGCAGTGACCTTCTTCGGCTGTGCGTTGTGGAGGCATCTTCTTCCAGACTGTTTTCATGACGTTAAAGCGCCATTGATTGGGAACTTTTTTGTCCTTATGGGGACAGCCGAAGAAGCAAAAAACACAACATCTGACACCTTAGTGCCTTTTAGTGTACAGACAGAGCAGGGCCCTGGTCCTGGACACCTAAATGGAATGCAGCCATTGTCAAGATGTTTACCGTATTTTTGCTATTGACCAGTACTAATACTAAAATGTCCCTGTTTTCACCATGATTAAAATAATAATTCTAATTTTGTACCTGTTTTGAACATCTACATACATGTTCTGTGCCACTCATTATTACCTAAGGCAATCTAAAAAGATATTTGATTCTATCTTTTCATGTGACAACACTGAAGACGCTTTGCTACAATGTAAAATTGCTTGTGTAACAGTGTAAATTTTCTGTCCCCTCAAAATAACACATCACACAGCCATTAATGTCTAAACCACTGGCAACAAAAGTGAAAATGTCCATATTGGGCCCAAAGTGTCAATATTTTGTGTGGCCACCATTATTTCCCAGCACTTTAACTGAATATTTTTGGTTAGTTGATAAGAATGCAAAAAAACATAATCACAAAAGCCTGTGAAGTGTTACCTACTGTTCTTTAATGAGCATCAGTCCTACACTAAATGCATGTGAAAGCAACAGAGGTTGTGTGTTGGGCTCTCGGTGCTGCCAAAATGCAGGTGACCTACACTCAATACTAAAGCAAAACTTATCCAAGCGTGTTCGGCGGCAACCAGGTGAGGACAAAGACAAGTGTGTCTTGCCTACAGTCAGGCATAGTGGTGGAAGTGTCATGGTGGGAAGCATCAGAGACTGGGCTGCAGGGCAGTATTCCAACATGATAACGACCCCAAACTCCTCCAAGACGACCTCTGCCTCGCTAAAGAAGCTAAGGGTAAAGGTGATGGACTGGCTGAGAATGTCTCCAGACCTGAACCCTAGTTGGTGGATGTTAGAGACCCGCAAGGTCTAACCTGCTCCTTGATGTTGTCATGGAAGGGTAAAAGAGGACTCCAGTGGCAACATGTAAAGCCCTGGAGACCTCCATGTCAAAGAGGGTTAACCACTTAGTACTCGCTAAGTGGTAAGAACAAGCCATTATTCTCCAGTAGTCCTTAAAGCTAATTCTTTCATTTGTCTTCTCTCTTCCAGGTAAGTTGACATGGATCTGTACAGACCAGAGGCCTCACTGTAGGTAACGTCACCTTGCTGTCTCGGCTTCTCATGTTGCTTCAGCGTTTTTGTTTGTTTTTGTTGGATGCCCATTTTCAGTGGAGGATGGAGGCGTAAGATATCAAGCTTTGGTGACGCAGTATCTCTGAGTAGGGTCAATACATTATTGTTTTTGCGCGGGTCTTATTAACCGCTGCTGAACTTCTGTGCGTGTGATGTGTGTTGTTCTGGGCGTGGCGACAGAAGACAGACTCAGACCAGCATCCTGTCAGATCTGGTTATTTGGTGTAATGTTGTGATAGAAACCATCAGTATAGACACAGTGGATGGTCAGAGAGAGGACTTCTTTCATTATTTTGGTTCATGCTGTACTGGCTTTACTTCTGTTCACACATTTATAAAGCTTCTGTTCGTTATCTTAGATATATTTTATGTGTTTTCATATTAATACCCACTATGAAGAAGGTTATAATCCTCTTTATATAGTTTCTTTTTTATGGTCTGGTTATAAACAGAGTTTGTGTGTCTGCTGTATTGAGTTAGTGTGTCTGGAGAGGCTCCAGAGCCAGCAGACTGGCCTGCCAGATGCAGAATGTTACTCTGTTGGAAAACAGACACTGAGGTCTTTAATGTTCCTACTAGTAACCTGACTCAGACTCTGAGAAGACAACAACAGATACTGAACAGAGGAGAAACGATGGAGTTGATTGTTGAGGACTGAGAGGTCACACGTGGAGCCGATGATTTCAGTTGGAAGCTGGAGGAACAGGATGGGCTGAACAATGCTATTAAGAGTTGGGTTGGTGGCATCATTTATGGATATCAGTGGTGTGTTAGTCAAACTTGTCAGACAATAATATACCGGTGTATATCATAATATTGGATTATTATTACTGACCGATATACTTCATACACGGTGCGTAGTTTGATTCATAACAGTTCATCATATTTGGTTAGCCATCATGTCTTGTCTGTAAAATCACACATTTGAGCACGCGCATTGAGCACCCACAAGAAATGTAAAAAAAAAAAAAAATAGACTTACATGTTGCAAGTAACGTTAGTTGCTAGCACCTGAACCGGCCAAAACTGCAAATGTGAAGCAGCTACGTAAAATCATGTGTAGTAGCTTATTAAACAAATGACCTGCTGCACAGCAGGGCCAAAACAGAGAAACATAGGGATCTTACCTTGAATGACAGGCTCATTTTCCACTGAGAGGTCACTTATATCTACCGGATCAGATCCTGCCAGGCATCTTGGGTACATCTGTGAATGTGATCGGGAAGGAAGGGGGGGCAAAGTTAGCCAGTTTGTCATGGTCAGTTGTCTTGTATAGGAGTGACTTGATCAAACTTGATGTTTCCCGCTGGCTCAGTGTGCCGTCTGCTGGCTCCCCGTGAGCTAATACTTTATTTGACTCCTACATGTTATTCATTTGTCTGTAATTCAAACACAGGCCCGCCCGTCCCTGA
Source organism: Lepomis gibbosus (assembly GCA_029875015.1). Lineage (NCBI taxonomy): Eukaryota > Metazoa > Chordata > Actinopteri > Centrarchiformes > Centrarchidae > Lepomis > Lepomis gibbosus. The sequence goes on from JAPMOB010228497.1 coordinate 34,980, forward strand.
GACCATGGCACCAGGGAACAATGAAAGATCTAGTGTGTTTATGTCAAGTCTCTGTAGAGCCCCCCGGCTCTCTAATGAAAATCAGTTGCGAGTGCTGTCTGTCTGGTGTTTAAAAAAAGAAATCAATGAATGAATGAAGTGCATTGTGTGTGCTGTGTTCCCCTCGAGTAAAGCTGTTAAGCAGATGCATTCATTATTTATGAAGATGGCCTCAGAGAGCCGCCATATGTTTTTATGTGTGTGTTGTCTTGACTATGCATAATTAATATGATAATCAATACCCTGCTGAGGTAATAACAACAAGGGCAGAAGTGACACAGTTAATCATACAGATAGAGTTAACACTGATATAACTGGGTCTTATGTGATGGGTTGGTCTTCAATGGTAAATGATTTCCTCTATTTAACATAGTAACCACTGAACTGAGATTTTCTCTGTCACCTCATTCATTTCATGGGCGTGTGCATGCGAGGGCGCCACTTTGTGTTGAACAGTGGTGGTGAAGAGAGACTTAGCTCAGGAGATGTCTCGATATGCGATATTAAGTTCACAGGAAAAGATTCTTAAACAGTGTTTTGAACATATCCTCAATGCCAATAAGTGGGGGGTATGGTGGGGGGGACTCGCCCAGGACATTTTGATCATTAAACACTTCATTTCCTGCATTCTGTTGAACGTTTCTGTACCAATTTATGGTGGAATGTTTTTATTTATGAAAAAGGAAACACAAAATGCAGGCGACATGTGACATTTCATAATTTCATAGATCTGTTTTCTTCTGTAGATCAATTTTTCTCATGTAATATCATCCCTGCTGAGGCGACACACATGCAGGCCTGATTCAGTCTCTCCTCTTTTGTCAGGGAGAGAACGGAAAACTCGGCCAAAAAGAAACTCTGACGAAGATGTCGTTAAAGTTATTGTTTGGCGCCTGAACGTTTTGCGGTCATTTTATAATCAGTAGCTTGTTTTGTTTTTTTAGCTTAAGTTACTTTTTTTTAGACAATGCACATTTGTTTCTTCTGTGTTTTAATTGCATTGCATGTTTCCTGAATGCTTTTATAACACATTTTGCTTTAAAAAAGTGATGGAGACCTAATCAGCCATTTCAAAACGTGGGTGGGGACGTGGCCCCAGTGTCCCCAGTAGAAATGACACCGATGTGTGCGGGTCTGTGTTTTAAAAGTAGCTGATATAGTTAAGATTACTTTACGCTTTAATTACTTGTTTAATGAAATGTATGGGGTTGATTGTTCTGATGTAGTTTGTACGATGCTTTGGCAATATTGTTGTTATACATTCGTGCCAATAAAGCTAATTTGAATTGAATTGAGTATTTTGTGCTACAGCAAAGATCAGGAGGTCATTAAAACCATGTGGATCATCATCATTTTGAGTTTCATGGTATCTGGCCTGTAGTAGTTGACATGTTGCTTTTTATGGATGGTTATACAGATGGACTGGTCAGTGTGTGATATGATGCAGTGTTGACCACATCCTTTTAGCCTAACTGATCACCACCACACCGTTTACCCCCTTTTACACTTTTACAGCTACTGGCCATGATGTGACATTGTGATAGATTCCTCACAAGCAGAGCCGGCTCTCCCTATAAGCGAACTAAGCGGCTGCTTAGGGCCCCGCCGCCACTAGGGGGCCCCCTAACTACAGG
>JAPMOB010228499.1:0-13158 GCA_029875015.1 Lepomis gibbosus
GATGGTTCAGGACTCACCTGAGCCAGCCCTAACTATAAGCTTTATCAAAGAGGAAAGTCTTAAGCCTACTCTTAAATGTATAAAATAAAGACGATGCACCAGCTCAAACACGGCGTCTTCTTCCAAACTCTTTCTCACGTTTACTAACTGGATGATGCCGAGCCGTCACTCTGACCTCCGAGCAGTGCTGCTGAACAGAAATGCTCAAATATGTGTTGTGGCTTTGTGACCACAGCTTCTACCGATAAACTTGCAGAAGGTCTACTTGGTATATGACACTGGTACAGAGTGTGTGGGTAACATGTGGGTCACCCACACGGCTTCTTTGCAGAGGCAAAACAAATAAACATTTGTGGGGTCACATGACCTTTTCATCTAAAGAAAACAAAAATGTTGAGTTTTTGTCCGTGCACCTCTGAAAGATTCACATTATGGTATGTTTAAAGTAATTATAAATCAGTATCAATATTGGCAACACGTCTTAAACTGCACCTACCAAACAGCTTCGCCGTGGTCTGTTGGCTTTTTTGGTTTGCAGTGGAAACGTGAGGCAGCGTCGCTGCAGCGTCCAGGCTCACGTGTTCAGGTCGTTTATGTTCAACTCCGGTAGTTTAATGTTGTCACTGATTCTCTTTACTGTTTCTGTACTGGGATACACTGATGACACATGCTCAGCTGATTTTATCTGCAGAACTCATTTAAAACCCTTCAAAACTTCAAAAATCAAACTTTCACCTGACAGCAGTTCGTGAATGTTGTTTCAAGGGTTCTTTATTTTGTCTTTATAAAATACTTTGAGTGGATGTTTCTCACATCACTGGCTTGAAATCACAGCTTAAAGTTTACTGATATTACAGAGAAATAATGAGTAAAGGTCCTTTATTGGTTCTGGAGCTCAAAGAGAATCAGCTGCTCGTCTTATTTTCAGTCTTATTTCCCTTTGTGTCATAGTTTATAGGAGTCATGGGTGTTGATGTCTGTCAGCTTTGAGCTCCAGCGTGCCGGTCTGCTTTGTCGCCGACGTGAGCGACGCCTTCCTGTTGATTTTGATGGAGCTCAGCCACAAGCTGCTGCTCCTCCTCTCCGCGTTTGCTTCCTGTGTCTCCTCCTGCACGGGCCTGAACACCCTCCTCAGGCTCATCTGGGCCCGGAAAGCCTTGCAGAAGATGAAGTAGATGAGCGGGTCCAGGCAGACGTTGAGAACCGACACTATGAGGGTCAGCTCCTTCAGGTAGAAGAACGCCTGGCTCCACGAGCAGCCGTCCTTCACGAAAGCGTAGGGTACGCGAATCAGGTGGTAGGGCACGAAACAAACGCAGAAGACGCTGACCAGCACCAGCATGTTCCTGCGTGACTTGGCGAGCTTCTTGGAGCCGGAGGATAGCGGCTGCCTCTGCTGTGCCAGCGAGAGCTTGCGGGAGGTGCTGTAGTAGAAGAAGACCAGGGAGACCAGGACGAGCAGGAAAATGGCGGCGGAGCAGGTGTGGACGATTTTGTAAAACAGGCGGAGCGGTTTACTGTGCAGGTGCTCACAGCTCACTGTCTTAGACTCAAACGCTTCCTGGGTGAAAAGCGACAGCAGGACGTAGGTGCTCGTCGTGGTCAAGAGGAAACCCCAGGTGACCACACAGACGATGTGAGCGACTCGCACCGTCTGCAGGATGTGAGTCCCTAAAGGATGGACGATCTTCAGGTACCTGCAGAGACAGAGGCAGCCGTCAGAGGGTAGATTCTGTTCGAAGACATTCTGTGCTAACATCTTAACAAATCCAACATCTGTGCATCGCAACGACAGTACAGTTAAAGCAGAGCGAAGACCAGGCAGACCTCCACCGCCCCCCGCACTGACACCTAAAATAACCTCCTCAACCATCAGGCCTAGATGCATAATTCATGTCTCCATCGATTGATCAGAAGCTTGGTCAAATTAACCAGTTTGTTTTGCTATCGAAGAGTAAATGGAGATGCAATAAAGGAAAATATATTTTCATCCTCGTCTGGTTTAAAATGCATATTTTAAAAGCAATAATCACCATCAAACCCATCATCCATCATCCAACTCATTCAAATGCACCTGAATATCTTCTGACACACCTGTAACTGTAAATCTGATGCAAAGAAACTAATATACAACAGTTACTACACATTTTTGTTCATGTCTGTTTTGGCCGTATTTACTCTCTATATGTTCACTGTTATTGGGAGGTTTTTTTAAAACACTGTTTCTGTCCAAACAGCTGTTCCAAATAACATAAAGCTTCCAAAACATTGAAATATTGATAAAAACAGTGAACATTGATCAATATTCCTGTGACCACAAGCGATCCTGTGTTTTACAGGATCGCTTCTGAACATCTTACAGGTCTCAGATTTTGAATTTGTTTTGTATTTTAACAGACGAGGAAAGAGAAGATTAAAAAAAAGGTTGAGTTCATGTTTGTGTTTGTGTTGAAGGGCCGCAGCTCTGAAACCACACGGCACGTCCTAAAATAGTTACCTAAGTGATGTAATCTCGGACAGACATCACAGGCCGTCAGCTCGGCGCGCTCAGATAAGCTGTTTCACCTACAGAGGTCACATCCTGGATACAGAACCTTTTTAAAAACCAGACGCATCATTCGGCTGTGCAGCAGCTCACTGCACCTAGATGAAGGTTTGTTTTTCCGATACATGTTTCTAACTGGAGCGGCGTTTCAGTCTAAATTGGCCCAAATTCACACCTAAATCAAGCTCAGGCCCCGCCCACACTGCTGCGTTTTAGTTTAAAAACGACTGAACGCATCTGCTGGCCGTTCAGGAACACTGGGCGTGTCGGTGCAAACAGGAAGCAGATGGTCTGTTCTGTAGTTTGAAGATTTGGAGAAAGAATAAAGTCCTGCAGAGGAAGAACCGCACCAGGTTTATTTTGCATGGACCAATAAGGAGCTGGGACTGTTACTGAGGGTAACACGGGAGGGAAAAGCGGCGGGAAACAGGCGGGGAGCCGTCACAAAGGAAATACGGTGACGTGCAGTACAGGTGGAGGCTGGAAGGGTTCTTTACACGGTGCAGAATATTTTAATAAAAATACCAAATCAAAATCTTTGTCGGCAGCATCGTGTTGCTGCTTCGCATGGCTGATGAGAGCCAATCAGAGAGCAGAGCTCCAGGTACTTTTACACAGATCCGTTTTAAGGTTTTGTCGTCTTGAACACGTTGGTTTTCTCAGCTTACATCTACGAGGCCAGCCGATCACAGGCAGAACGATCCGTCAGCCAGTTTAAACCCGAATGTGAGCTGATCTGTGTCCGTGTTTGAATCGGCCTCGTTTACATGTCTGCGACGGCAAAGGTCACAATGGACCAACAGTTACATTCATTTGCATACTCGTGACTCTGCTGCCACGCTGATGTCAAACTGTTCACCCTTCTCATTCACGTATTCACAGTTTCTCTGTTGGACGGCTCTCTGTCATGCCCACAAACTGTCCCACAATGCATCCTGACGGCAGTGTTTGCACAGCGCTCGGTGGCGTTTCTCTGCGTCCACTGCAGGGCAGCTGTTTGTTAGACAGTTAACAAGAGATAATATGTCAAATGTGCGTTTTTATCAGCGTGCTCTTTACAGGAGCATCGAGATCATTTCATTCCCACCGCTCACTTTATCATCAGCGACCCTCGAAAAATACTATGAAGAATATTTTATCTGACAAAGACAGATTAATAAAACTCTTTGGCGCTTTGAACCAGAGAAGCTCTGATGGAAATGCAGGCGGCTCAGCTGAAGCGTCTCTGCTGCAGCGTCGGTCTGTATTAGCTCACCACATCCTTCAGCTTTTTAAGCAGCGTGACCTGATAATAAAGTCTCAGATCCTTAATAATGATACAGAGCCTGTAATTATAGTCACAATTTAAAACTGTTCCGAGTTCAGTTTTACTTCTCCGAGTCGCTCACCAAACTGAGAGTCTGAGGTTTTTAACTAAACCAGCTCTGCTGAAGTCACCTCACATGTTTGTCTCTCTGTCATCAGAGCTGTGTTAACATGTAACCATTTCCTGTTTATTAGCATCTATTATTTATTACAAACATTTACATCCTCACTACTTTATTGTTTTGTTCATTTATAACTAATAAAACAGCTGGTCGACAGAAAGATTTTAATTCTTACTAGTCAGAATTAAAATATTTACTGGTAACTAAAACAAACACTGGCAGCTAAATAACAGAGACAAGTAACATGGACACGGTTACAGGTAAATATTCAATCAGTTACCGGTAAGTAATAAAGATGGTGATGTCTGAACATCCATAGATTAGATTAACTAAAAAGTAGCTGCTAATAATAAACTAATAACTAGCTAAACTAAACTTACAATGAATAAGTAGAATCTCATCAGGTCTTACTAGTAAAATGGGAATAGTTGTCTAATAAGTAATTACTAGGCGCTTATAATAATAATAATAATAATAATAATTAGTAGGGACGTCCAGATCCGATCACGTTGTTTCAGACCCGATCAGACGGTACCTCCCGATCAGGACATAAATGTGTATATAGATGAGCTTTGTTTACATGCCTGCCGGGTATTTTTAGTTGAGGTGCTGTTTGTTTTTATCTTTTGACTTTTTTTATATTTCCTGTTGCACTAAAGTCCAGAAGTGAAGAATTTAAGTTATTTATCACTTGATGGTTGAAGCTTCCTCACAGACGTGCTGTTTGTGAACAGAGCTGTTGGATGTTAAAATAAGGTGAATTAAATAAAACATAAGAAACATCCTGGATCTGTTTTTTAAGTATTATAGAAGTATCGGATCGGGACTCGGTGTCTGTAGATACTCAAAATCAAATGACTCGGACTCGAGGGCCAAAAAAAACCTGATCAGGACGTCCCTAATAATTACAAACAGCACAATAAAATTTAAATTTACAGACTAACATACCAGCGATACAAAGACACTGAAGCCTTAAAAAGCTCAGCTCCATAATGTTGGAGCAGGAAAAGGCTCACCAGCCCTTTCCTTCCTGCGCTTTGGTGCAGTCAGAAGGCCTTTCACTGTTTGCTAAAATAAGCTGAGCACAGGTTATATTCATGTGTTCAGACGATCCAGTCAGAGAACGTGCTGCACACTTTCCTCTGGCGGCCCACAGAGAACAGGGCGGGGCAGCCTGGATGTAACATAACCACGAATGAGGATGTTAGAACGGCGTCTATCAACTGTTCTTTAGTTTCTAGGAACTATTTCCATTTTACTAATATCTGCTATTTCTTTATTTATACTAGTATCTGTTCATTAGTCAGTCGAAACTATTCCACACGATGCTGGTAACATTTACATCCTGACTGGTCGTCTGGAAAAATGAAAATGAACCATTTGTTCTTAGCAGGAAGTAACCGCACATTTTACTAATGTTTGTTATTTAGACACTAGTGCTTATTTTTTCTTACTAGTAACTGTTCTGTTCTTAGTAAGGATTAAAACGTTACTATCAACAAGCCATTTTACTGCCTTCATTTTTATTAATGAAGAAAAAAACTAGTCAGACGGCTGAAATCTGCAGAGCCAAAAGGCAAGAATGTGAAATGAATTACTAATAAATACAAACAGTTACCAGCAACAAAAAGTGAAGTTCTTGTCTCTGATGAATTGTTCCTTAAAAGGGGAATAGTTACTAATGAAAAGTTAATTATATATAAATAACAGACACTTTTTTACAACACGAATAATTAGTAACTAATGAAAAGGTGAAAACTGAACCGCACAGACTTCAGTTAGTTAAGTTGTTTTTTTAAATTGTTCCTAGTAAAACGGGAATCTTACTAACAAATCGGAACCAGCAGCTTTTAAATAGCGAGTTTTACGTTTTAAGGACTAAAGGAGGACGTCTGGCTCGGGACTTTAGTGAAGCTAACGCCATAAACTTTTCAGGATACCGATCAGGACACGGTGACGACTGTGAGCTTATAAAAGGGTTTGAGATTCAGTAGGTGATTACCGGTGTGCTGTGATTCGCACACGTGCAACTGCTCGTGTTCCCTCAAGTCACATTGGAAGCCATTTTGTGTGCAGTGAAGAAGTAGCGTAGCCGCACGCTGAGCACGTCTTCTTAACTTTAGCAGCCTTCTCCAAAGCTTCTGTCTTTGGACGTCTCTTTACATAAATCCCTCTTTGGACCTGCAGGTTTGGAGGTGACTCCCCCGTTTTATCGTCCTCTCTAAGCGCTCGCTATCAAAACGGCGAAGGAAGAACCTCAGTGAGAAAAGCCCGGAGCTCAGAACGATCTCTTCTCGATATGCAGACACGTCATGGAATTACTCCTGACAGCGTACAAAACGTTTTGTTATTCAGAGCTCTCACAGGCGCGGTCAGGAAGTGGTCGACCGACCGACCGCTGCAACAGTTCAGCAGAACAATCAGTGTGGTTCGCTGACCTCAATTAAACCTTTACAAAGACACATGGAACCACATTAAGTCCTGCCCCCGTCCTACCTGTTGGCTGCGATGTAACCCATGAAGAGGATGCTGGCGTACATGTTGAGATAGAAGGCGCATGCGCCAAAGTTGCAGTAGACCAGGTGCACGGTGAGGGAGTTGCTGGCGTAGTTGGCGATTCGGATGGGGAGACAGAGGCTGAGCAGGAAGTCGGCGGCGGCCAGGTTCTTCAGGTAGATGGTCACGCTGCTGGACGCCTTCTGAGCTCGGCAGAAGTAAACCCTCAGGGTGAAGCCGTTGAGGATCAAACCCACCTGCAGAGGAAACAGAAGACAGGAACTGGATTTGTGGGAGACGGCTCGGGCTCAGTTCTTCAGGAAACCGTGCCAGCAGGTCAAAGTGTTTCCTCAGACATTCGAGACTCACCAGAAACACCAGACTGTGGGCCACCATGAAGAAAAGGTGGGCCGAGGGGTCGACCTGACCGCAGGAGCGGTTGTTGGACTGGTTGGAGGGCGGCGTCACTCCCACTCCTTCAAGGTTACTCATGTTTCTGGTTTTCTGTTTCTGAGAAAGTTGAACCCAGTGAGGTTGGAAGTGTCAGAAAATGATTTAAACATCTGTTAGCTTACAGAAAATGGTTACAGCTGGAAGGGAAGTGACAGCAGCAGCAGAGGAAACCTCTACGTGACACGCAGCCGGACGCGCTCGGCCCGACGCCTATCTAAACCTAACAAGTCAGGAGAGTCGTGATGAACCGCAGCTCAGAATCCAAAGCTGCTCTGAGCTGATGGTCAAACCAGAGATGGGATAAAAAGCACGTGGCAGCTGAAAGGTACACAAACCGAATCAGAGGGAACCTGCTGCTGTCAGTCTGAGTCAGACTGTGCGGCACACGTGCACGCCCGTGACAGCGTTCGTGCACGCAAAGGTTTAGCAGAAACAGGAATTAACATGCAGCCTTAAACCTGCCAAGCTGATGTGGTCTGTTGTAAACTGCACGAAAGGGCCGACAGCTGCCTCCTCTGAGCTGTTTAACGTGTTACTGATGCGTCATGTTGTGGATAGTAAGATCACATTTCCACCCCGTCAGCAGTGGTTTCACTGCGCTGAGCGTTTCTCCTTATCTCTGCTTTGCACAAGTGGGTAGTGAGTTAATAGATCTGTGCATGTGCATGCAGACAAGATGTTGGCATCAGCAGCGTTCCGGTTTCAGTTTGTCCTCCGAGGAATATTGTCGTGTTGGAGCAGGTAAACCGTCCGTTAGATGTTTATCTGTCTCGGGATCCCAGAGATCAGCTTTTGATTAGCTTTTTAAAAAATCATCGTCAGGCCGAAGCTGATGGGTTCAGTCTGCGGGTCCGAGGTCCTGCAGGACACGCCGGCTACACCACGAACCCTCCCAGCGGCCGCAGCTTGGTTCGGTTCAGGCACAACAATTGGTTGAGTCACTAACGGCTGCATGAAAGGCACCTGAGCGTCTCCCTCCTCTGTTCGCCGCAGACAGATCAGCAGGCAGGTGAGAAAGGGAACAGGTGGAGCGGAGAGGGGAAGAACAGAGAAGTGTTCTGTAATATGCAGCATCCATGGAGAAGTACCGAGCCGCTCTGTGCACGCACACGTGCACCACGGGAGCATTTTTCAGGCCGCAGAAATCACAAGTTTGGGTTTCGATAAATAAATTGTCTGAATGTGTAAGTTACAGGTGAAAGAAACGAAACAACACCCACGTCCAGTAAATGGTTACTGTGGTTGTTCGTTTCTGCCACACTGCTTCAGCTCAGACCACAGCAGTTTTCAGCATCTTCTGCTTCCCACTGAAAAGGTTTTCTTTGGAAAACCCCACCTGTTTCCAGCCTGTACGGACATGACAGAGACACCTGCTCAACAGGAAACAGAAAACGTCCCAAAATGTCCAACTGCTGTTTTAATTTCTCATTTTAACTCTTTAAAAAATCCACCAACAGCCGGCCTGAGAATGAAACCCCTCAGTCAGTTTGTGGTCTGCGACAGTTCACATCACTGTGACCCAGTTAATCTCTCTCAGAAGGAAACTTTGCTTCTAATGTGATGTTAGTGAAAACAAAACACAACATACTGACATTTCTTTTCTCCAGGATCCGTCAGCAGAAGTTGGGTGTAGAAACTTTAAACGTTGGTCCCGTGTGCGTCTTTCCTCACAGAGTCGCCTGATCAACACGTAAAATCACATTTATACTTCGGCTGCGTGTCATCCAGACTCTGTCACCGGGACGTGTCGAGTCTGATCAGCGCGAGCAGTTTGTCCTGAGGGCATCGACCACGCAATGTTGTTAATCCAGACTGGAAAAGACGTGTCAAGCCTTGCAGAAGAAAACAAGTGTTTCTGAATGTCTCTGAAGGCCAAAAAGAAATAAATGTTCAATTCAAATAATTTAAAATAAAGAAATCTAAAAGGAAAAAGCAACCAAACATTTCATGAAGTTAAAGTTTTATCAGCTTTAATACATTTTGCTGATTAAACTTCTGCACTTTTAGTTTACTTGGATTTTGAATGCAACATTTTCACATTGTTGTATTAATACTTAAATAATCTAGCAAATATTTCTTCCACCACTGCCTGAATATAACTAATATAACTATATGTAGAGCTCAGACATACAGAACAGAGTTACCTGCAGCTCTCACCTGTCCGCCTGCCTGCGTGAATCTGTTGATATCTGACTTCCTTCTTCTCAGCGTTCACATGTCAGACTGAAGAGACTCAGGGAGGGAGGGAGAGGAAGAGCAGCTGCACTGCTGTGGTTACGACTGTGCTGCGCGTCCTGTACGAGGCGACGCACACGCAGCGTGTCACACACAGGTCAGACGCTTTTAAAGCTGACGGTTTTTTCTTTAAAGGTCCGACGTGTGAGAGCTGAGACTCTGATTCAGACTCCAGAACATAAGGGGGGGGGGCACATCACATCTCAGGTCCTAACCGGGTGACAGCGGGAGAGGAGCGAGGTGGGACGGCGGCCATCAGATAAGCAGGCACAGCGTGTACGAGTGTACGAGGCCGGGCGAGTCTGTTTATACAGAACGCTTCAACACCAAGGGGACGAAAAGGAGAGAGTTAAAGAGTAAAATCTACAGCGCCGTAAGATTTGATTTTAAAAGGAACTGAGTGGTTCAGCAGAGGGCGGCTGCGGCTCAGGAGGTACAGCGGGTTGGCCATTAATCAGAAGGTCGGTGGTTCAATCCCCCAGGCCGCGTGTCAAAGTGACACTGAACCCCGAGTTGCCACATGTGAATGATAGTTTCTGTTTGAGCACTGAGGCTCAGTGAGTGAATGTGAGTTTCTGCTTTGAGTGGTCGAAAGAAAGGCGCTAACAAGTACGGAGCTGCAGTTTGAAACATGTGGAGCATAAAAACCAGGTTTAGTTTTGACCCTGGGGTCAGAAAGCAGACCTGATCCCAGACCACGCTGCAAAAACTAAAATCTAAGGTTAATTATCTTAGATTATGTTTTGTTTTTTGTCTGATAAGATATTTTCTTACTCCTACTTATTTAAAGTAATATTTCCCATTTTAATGCTTTTTTTTCTTGTTTCTGAGAGCTGAGAGGTCAGGATGCTTCAGAACGTAGCAGAAGGCCCTAAATCTTTAAAAACCAGCAGCTGTATTTTAAAATCAGCTCAGGAATCCAGTGGAAAGACCTCAGAACCGGAGTGATGAGATCCGCTTCGCTGGTCTTAGTGAGGACTCGAGCAGCAGCGCTCTGAATCAGCTGCAGCTGTCTGATGTGTTAGGGAGCCCTGAGTGGGCTGAGGATAAATGCACGGACCAGTTTTCCCAGATCCTGAGAGACCTTTAAACCTTGATGTACATTTCAACCACTTGACTCCTTGCTGTACCTCCAGAGCAACCAGGGCTGATTGTGACGGGACACCGTCTCCTGCATTAAAGAAATGTCTGCTGCAGCCACCTGTTTAAAAACGTTTTATATTTTGCATTTGCAGACAAAACAAACATTTCAGTTATTATTCTAAAACACAGATTCATGGGAAGGTCCCCAAACGTCACATGAGTTTAAATGTTCATATTCTACACTGCAAAAAGTGAGCTCTTAAAAACAAGAGAAAAAAATTACTAAAAATAAGCAAAATTATCTGCCAACAGAACGAGAACATTTCACTTGCTATTTAAGACCAAAAACACTTGAAACAGGTGAAATTCTCTGACATAAAAGCCGCCTGGTAAGAAGAAATATTCACCTTCACTTTTTCAAAGTTAATCTGACTAAGATTTTAGTTTCTGCAGCGTATTAAAGGGACGTCCTTCAGGTGACTGGCCCTTCATCAGCAGGACGACAGAAACGGTCAGAGCGTTTCAGGAACAACATTCCTGTTTACATCTGAAGAGGAAGCTCAGCTGGAGGGATTTTCCCCAGCTGTGAGGAGGAAGAGAGCTGCAGCAGCTGTACAGGGACGCAGCTGAAGCAGATTTAAATCATCCTTCATCAGACAAAACAACGCTCCCGTCTAAGTTTGATTCTCATCAGAGCCTTTACAGCGGCGTGTTCGCAGCCCTGCCACAGTTGAAAACAGCCCTGAACACTGGTACAAAGCTTTAACTTGAGAGTCTGTGGATGGAGCTCTGTCAGGGCACGCCGCAACATCGCTGGGTCGATTCCAGCCGGCGACCTTCGCCGTGTGTCGTGACCCCCTCTCTCTTCTTCTCTGCAGATTTTCACGAGGGTTTAAAACTGTTTGTTCACACTGTGTCCATTGTAAAGCTTTTATTTTGAAAGTATTCACAGGCAACATGTTCTCACTCATCACATATGGGCGCTTGGTCGAGGTCAGCGCCCTGAGTACCCTTCAGCCTCACTTTTGGATGCTTAGGGCTCTGCGATAGATACGCACCGTCCGGTTAGACTTTCAAAATAAAAGCTCTTGTTAACATTGTGAATGTTTGAAAGATGTAAAGTTGTAAAACGTCGCAGTTTAGGAAGAGATCAGGGTTAAAATAATGGGAGCGTTTGACCTCATGCCGGACTAAACATAAGGCAAGCCTGACTTTAACTTTTAAGTCTGACTTTAGTTTGACTGCAGTGAGTCCAGAGTAAGCCAGAGATCAGTGAAGCCTGCATGGAGGGATCCACGCGGGCCCTAAAATGAAGTCAAGAACCTGCGACATCCTGTCGCACATGAGCGCTGTAACCGTATTGGTTAGATTATGAACTCTAGGGGAACCTAAAAAAAACTATCTGCCCGTCAGTGACGCTGCGTTGGTGTTTGGCAGATGAGGCTGGTTAAACAGTGACGATGTGAGTCAGACAAACACTCTGAGCCAAGAGACTCTTGTTGTTCCCTCATTCTTCAGCAGGAAGTTGCGCTGTTTTAGTGTTTCATTGGACCATAACTGTTTTCACTGCTGTCCATGCAAAGCTGCGGGGTGGCTTCGTCCAGCAATATCCTGTCTATGATCCCACAAACACACCTGCACACACACACATTCACACATAGTTTAGTTCAGCAGCGTCGCTGTAAAATAAGTCCTGGATGTGGCCCTTTTCACAGCCAAGGCATATTCTAAAGTCTGATTCCCAATAAAATGAATAAATAAAACATGTTGTCTGCAGATATTCCCTGTGCGGCTTTTCCCCGCTACACATTAACCCATTGCTCTGTGTTCTCATAAGACGTTACTTTATTTTGTGTGTGCCAAACTGAACTTGTGTTTGCTCTGAAAATAATATTTTGGGGTCGGTAAACAGTGTGTAAAGCTTTTGCAAAGCAAAACGAGAGTAACGCTCATATTTTGTACATTAAAAACACCTTTGCTGTTCATTGTAGCCCTGCTCCTCATGCAAAACATTTGCAACCAAAAGGGCAAATGCAGCAAGCTGAGCTGATCAGCTGAGCTAAGCTCACACTCTCTAAGCAGTCTGACTTGACATCAGTGTTTTTACACCCGACCTCTGCGGTCGGCTGCAGCTCATGTTTCACCATCAAACTGGCATAAGTGTCATATACGCTGAGGACATGTCCCCACACCTTTTTGAAATGCGGATTTTGTCCACATCCCTTTTTTAAAGTATAATTTGTTATAAATGCTTCCAACAAGAAATGTTAACTAAGAAATGAAAATAAAACGAGAAAATGCAAAGTAAAAGAAATGTGTTTTGTCCAAAAAAGGAATTTAAGCAACAAAAAAAGCTACTGATTACTGCATTATTTTTTTCTTTCTATAAATAAAGACCTTTACACCATAAATTGCTGCAGAATATTTCTCCTGAATGCAGGAACTTAAGTCTTTAATGCTCATGGAGGATCCGTAGACCCCTCAATCATTTATTTCAGCACTGAATATTTCTTCAAAATAATCTCAAAGTATCTTCTCATCTCCTTCTCATGAACCCAACACTGTGTCTTTGTCCCGTTTCGTGAGCTGAGTGTTTCGTCACACCCCTCAGCCCTTCTGTCCCCACAACTTTACAACATAAAGCCTCGCAAGCTGTAGAAAGTCGCCACAGTCTGAGTGTGCTGCTCGTCTGCAGCCCATGTCCATGACAGCACTGTGTGTGCACTGCCCTCCGGTGGTCACAGTGTGTAACTGCACTTTAAAAAGGGTCCAAGGAATTTGAGTGGAAAACCAAAGTAAGGTTCTTTAGGACCCCTCTTGTCACATCTAGGTTTGGTGGGACAAATGCTGGAGGGGCTGTGGTCTTGTGGGAGATCACACTCATATATTTTGGGATTGTCCAAAATTATTGAACTATTG
>JAPMOB010228504.1:0-15339 GCA_029875015.1 Lepomis gibbosus
TACTAAAATGTAACGTGAAAACACGACAGACTGCTGATTGGTCAGACAGAATATTCACTATTCACTGCATCATCATTGCACCAGACAGAGGCCAACAACAGAAAGTTTTATACAGCTTTTGTATGGAATTACCTCTGAGAAGTTTTGAAGTGAGAAATCAGCTGTGTAGATTCGAATATTGACAGATTTACGAGAAATGATGGTGGAACCAAAATGTGCTTGAATATTTTCGGAGTTGAGAAACTCCGCAAGTGGCTGTGGGGGAAGCCTGTGCCAACCTGCGGGAAGAGCGTGTGAGGTCGGCCAGCCGCCCGCTCACCCTCTGACAGAGAGCCCTCTGCTCCGGCTGTAACACAGAGACCACTGCAGCAACAACAGCAGAGGAAAACACAGCTGGAAGGTTTTCACGGTGCTGAAGTTAGCTTCCGATTCGGCAGTTAAGGGCAAAGTTAAGGGAAACTGAAGTGAAAGTTAACTTACGTTGCTGAGCTACTGAATCTCTGTTTTTTGCACCTCTGACTGCTGTGAAAGCTGTTATGCATTTTATGCAAAGCCTTAACGCTGTCTGAAACACTTTTTTAGAAAAAACTGGACAAGATTACTCCAAAGAGGCTAAAGTTTCAAACAAACATAGTTTCCGATTTGTGAAACCTTTATTCAAATTGAAAATACTTTTGAGGACGCTTTACCTGCTTTTTTTCGCATGTAGACCACATTAGACCAGGGCCAGATCCAAAATCACTATACATAGAGCTCTTAAACCTGAACTAAATTATTCCACACAGGCTACGTCGTGGCAGTTGCAACGTACTATCTCTGGGTATTATTGGCGCATTCGAGACCGGTCGGAACTGGGATATTTCCAAGTTGAAACTTCCTAATTCTGACATCAAAGTGTTCCAGTTGAATGGTGGTGCAAGACCCTGAAAGTGAACGAAAACCATGGGTGACTGTGACACCGTCAGCAGTGCTTTAGGTGTTTATGAAAAGGATGGCAGTTTAACTGCAAACAGCTGACATAAAAAGCCCATACGTTACTAGTTCTGTGTACCCCTCCAGCTACATCAGTTGGTAACCCTCAAGTCAGTCAATGTAACAATAACTTTTATGCAGAGAAGATGACTTTAAGAGATTCTGTAGCCTACTGTAGCCAGCTACCTAATAACATATTTCTACATCAATGTACATGCAGAACAGGTTTTACGATATGGCGTGTATATATCTACATATATATATATATATATATAAAATTTTCCAGTTCCAAGCTGCCTGGAACACAGCATATCTGCAAAGGAAAACGAAGGAGGGCCGAGAAGAGTCGAGTATCGATTTGGTATGGTGGCATTTTTCGGCAAGGCACCATAGATCGTCAGAACACGGGCAACAGTTCAACGTTTAGTCCTAAAAGACGATGCAACTCCGACTCTGTTTTGGCCTGGAAATTCACATCACAACCTGTACGTATTGTTTATTGGTTGTGAATTATATTTAAAATAAACACGGCAATGTAACTTCACAGACTGTTCAAGTGCGGAGTTGTTGTAAACTTTGGTTAACACAGCTAAAGTTGTAACTATAATGCTAATGTTACACCTGATGTGAAAGCTACTGAGCAAACGTTCAAATTGTTTGGCCAATTTTTATGTACAGTTGAGTTGAAATATGGTGATTTTTGTAGTGGTTTATTGTAAGATGTGGAACAATGATGTTGTGGACTTGTGAATAACATCTGCTAGGTTACGGTCACAGTCTGAAGCAGCTTTGATTTGGATCACACTACCTAGTTTCTTATGACCCGCTCTTCTCTGCTTCTGATTGGCTAGTAGTCCTTACCTGGGAACTACGCAATTTGTTGTTTCACTACCTGGTGCAACTCCCAACAAATATTTTGTACAAGTAAGATGCATCACTCTGTAGCTAAATAGGGGAGCGTACAACACATAGGGTGAAAAGAGGAGCTGCAGCAACGTGCAGTATGAGAAAAATACAGTGTTTTTTAAAAATTAAACCATGTAAACCTGTTCTGGAACAAGCCCTAATTAAGATTTTGAACCAGAAAATGAGCATAATACCACCTCTTTAAAGAAAATGGTTAAAAAAGAAAATTAATAAATGTTACTTTCATCCACTTTCTCTACCTACTTGTGCCGCACAGGGTCACAAAAAATTACTTCACTGTAAACCAAATGCTGAAATAGACCATAAGCATCCTCAATAAATCAGAATAAAATTAGTATGCATGCGATTGGAATATGGATTTACCATAAACAACACTTAAGTGTGGACAATATTTACCAATATGGGGGCATTAAAATGTGCCCTCTGAGAGTCTCTCTCTCTAAAGACACTCTTTCAGAGACGCAGCCATGTTTGTACTTACCTCTCTGTGTCACAGAGGTAGCAGCGGCTCAAGGATGACACCATCAGGCGACCATCTTGGTACCCGAGCTGAACCACTTTGGAGTCTACAGTGGTGACGGTCTGAACAGGGAAGATAACGAATGCTGACCCCTAGGCATACAGAAATCAAGCATGGATATGAAGAAGGATATGTACATTACATATAGAAAGAGGACAAGAACACAGCAAAGAGTGATACTGGTTTATTTAGATGAATCAGTGCAAGAAGTGCAAGAGAAAAAAAACTCAGCCGGCAATTATAGGCATATTTCTTGAGAGCTTCAACGGTTTTAAAAATACTAACATTTGTCTCTCATTTCCATGTGATTCATATTGCCAAGACACAAATGTGATTTATCTCTTATTAGAAAATCTAATCACCTAATTCATCATGCTGGTGGTTTTGCACATTTTACCCTATTTTCTACAACCTGCTTACACTTTACATTTCAGTTTGAGATCAAAATGAACTTTAAACAAAACGGCAAATGTGGCATGATATGCCAACACTTGAACACACTGTCAGTCAGTACTTGATGTTAACATCTACTACACAGAATCACATCCTCCAAAGGCTTCTTGTAGCAAGCTGTTTTTTGTATGTTTTCACTTTGCAGTCTTTTTCCTCTCTTAGAGAATGTCTTGTTTAGAGATTTTAGGTCGTCTTGCACACAATGAATGTCTGAGATCGAAACATCGATTTTCAATTCATATTAAAGTACGGTGACTAGAGAATTAGAAAGCCTTACTTTGTTGAACTTGCCAAGTGAGAGTAATTTATTTTCATTTTTAGATCCTTCATGAGGTCTGTGATTTTGGACTGTAAGCAGGTTTGAAGGGTCAGAGAATTCAGTTACCTCCGTCACCTGGCTTCAATGCAAGGCCTGCTAATTTGATTTAGTTCAGAGACCTTACACAACCGCTAGTGGATCAACTCCAAATTGTCTAAAACATTTCAAAAGCTGCATTTACTTCATATACATTATTATCGAGTTAAAGTTAATCAGCAGTCAATACCTTGCCAAGTTTGGAGGATCCTGCACGAAGAAGAGACACCTTGCCTCCTGAGTCCCCAACAAAAACTCTGAGCGCGTTGGTGTCCCAGCAGAGCGCAGTGATGGTCCGACCTCGGTGCTCCCAGGACACACTGACTCTCTCTGGACGTCCCCGCCGCTCCAGCTGCAGCTCCCACACTGCCACCAGACCCTGACTGCAGCAGAGACAAACACCAGCAAACACAGTGAACAATACAGACAACACAAACACATATGTGGGAGAGGAGAGAAGAGGAGGAAGGTGACAAAGGGCGCATTTTGTTTGAGGGTAGATGAGTATGAAACATTTCTTTACTGCATAGAGAGATTCTAACCTTGTTGCAACAGCGATGAAGTCTTCATCATGAGGGCAACATGCCACCTGAGTGATAGATCCCTCCTAAAGAGGACACATAACGGTTTACAACATAACACAAAATTAGAAGAAACAGACACATACGAACATTGTATTCCTTATTATTTGCAGTTGTATAGACAGCTTAAGTCCCTCCCCTTCGAGTGGACCGCCATGGGGCCTTATAGATGGCAAGGGACAAGAAATATTTTGAATTGTGCCCTTAATGACACATATGTCCATTACGTCATCACGTTTGTCCATTTAAAAGATGATTTTGCAAGTCAAGAATGTCACAGTTTGTTGTAAAACAATTTAAGTATAAGACTGTGGATTAAACAGTTGGACTAAACACATCAGGTGAGATACCTTTGTGTTGAAAATATTTTAATTAGCTAGCTAGTACCAAGCAATACATGTTAGCTAGCATTAGAGCGTTAACAAGTTGTTGATTCCAGTATGGAAACTACAGCGGATGGTCAACAAAGCATCCAAAATCATATGCAACCAACTCCTCTCAGTTGATTCCCTATACACTCATTGGACTGTCAAGCGAGCAAAGAAAATCATCTCCGATCCATCACATCCTGCTCATCACCTCTTCCAGCTCCTTCCCTCAGGGAAGCGATACAGGTCACTTTCCACCAAGACCAAACGCTTCACAAACAAACTTTTCTGGGAGGGACTTAGACTCTCTCTCTCTGCACAGTAGTCACATATTACCTTGTGAGTGAGGATGAGCTTTTGTTTCCAGCCATCCCTCTGAATCAGGTGCAATCCTCCTGCTGATGTTCCTAATGCAAGCCACTTCCTTGACACTGCCAAACAGGTGCACTGTAACACAACACCAATGATCACCTTGTGTTTCTTGTATGTAGCGTACAGATTTTTTCAATCTTAGGTTGATGGGAATAATGTATTGTGCTGTTTTATGTTGTGTACTTGTTGTTCAGTGGTTGTTTTTCTTTGTTTTGTCTACCTGCCTAGGGACAACAGAGGCAAATTAGCTGCTAGCAAACCGGTGCACTTTTTAAAAAAAATTTGTGCTGTCCGTGCAAAAGTGAACAATGAAAAGAAATGAAACAGAGTCACATTTAGGAAGAGCTGACTCACCTGTTATGTAGATACATTGTTAGATAAACAATAAAATAATGTTGTAATTTGCTGTATTGTAACCAATTCTCCCAAGACTCAGACCATTGTAGCAGTTCGGTTTTCAATTAAATTACATTTTAATTATCTGTACCATGTACTCTGAGTGCAAAGTACATACGTTACAGGCCCACTAACTGTTTATGATAAAGGTAACTCAGTATTTTTACTATGTTGCACATTCAGGACACCAAATAATAAGGTAATATAAATCTTCATTTTAACGTGGCTAGAGATATGCAATTGTGAAACCTACCTTGAGCCTGCTGGAGTCTAATCGGAGAGCGGACAGAAGTGGATCGAGGCAGTCAAACTCTGCCAGTACATGACTGTAGTTCTCTGGCACAACCTGTATCAGAGGCATCTTCACTGGCAATTCTCTACAACTGAGAGAAGAAGACAGTCGCTCAATACGTTCTAAATTTAGCAAAGTTTTTCTGACATTTTCTAATAGCCACTAACATGAGGAAGAAACTGTTGTCACTAAAAGAATACAGATGAAAAATGGGGGGAAGTTTCTTTACTTCACATACACTATTGCTGACTTTGACTTACTTGTTGTTGGCTTTGATTTACTTGCTGTGGTTTTAAGTGGACTTATGAGGAAGGAGAAGCAAAACTAAACCTGCAGATCATTAGAGTGATCAGACTTTTGGAAGAAAACATCAGTGTGTGTGCTACAAAAATGTTTTAAAACAAAATATCTGCACATAATTGCTCTGAGGAATTGAAGTAGTCGACACAAGCATCTCAAAAGCAGGTCAGAAGTAGCAGTCAACCTCTGTATGGGTTAGCACTCTACTGCACCAGGAATACAGTGAAGGTTTGCACAGATTCAACCTGACCACAGTTGAATTGACCTGCTAAATTTACTTGAATTTGGCCCCTGGATGTACAGGAGTCCTAACACACAAGACAAGGCCTAAAGTCAAGATGACAATTCAGAGGCACTGATAAGGGCCTGTCTTTGCTAATGACTGGGCCTCAGCCGGACACTGATTCTGTTTGTATACTAAGCAGTGCCAAACTGCTTACTTATCTAAAGACAGCACATATTCTGTATGTATGCAGCTTTTTATGGATTAAAACTACATTTTATTTGGATATTAGCCTTGTGGTGGAGAAAGTATTCAGATCTCTAAATTAAAAGTCAAAGCAGCAATTTTCAGTTAGATAAGTTGAGGTCCCTATTGAGAAAATGAATCAATAGCCAATTTCAAGAAACAAAAGTAAAAGTGCACGCCAGTGAGAATTAAGTTTCACAATTTTAGATTATATTAAAACATTAGCAATAACGTTAATGTTACTTATGCAGAATATTTAAATACGATTTTATTGTTGTAACTGGTCAAGTGGATTAAATATAAACTAATTTACATACTAGTGGGGAATTCAAGCCATAACAAAGCATCATATTTAACTCAAATAAATGCAGCAGAGTAAAGTTAGAAAAATGTCCCCCAAATGTGTAACGTTAACAGAGAACAAGCATAAATTGGCATGAAATGGAAACGACGGCACACCTGGCCGCAGTGCCAGAAACAGAGAAGCTACCACAAACTGTATAAAAGATAGTAACGTTAACAGCTACCATGTAATTACGTAACTATGCTAGAGAGGACCAGCCGTCAACTAACTAATTTAGCATAGTAACGTACATTTATAAGTAACATTTATTAATTTGGAGAGGACAACACTGGCATTCGCTTGACATTAGTGACACCGCAACGTATTATGTTCGTACGTTAACTTTAAAAACCGTCAACAAAGCGTCACATTTCCTAACGTTATTCAAATATTCTAGATTTTTGACAGTAAATGCGACTCGAACAAGTAATTAACTATCTGAACAGCTGTTCTAGTTTACAATTTGTGTTGATAATACACAGTAAGTCCGTATATTTCTAAACAACTAACTTCAAGAGGGCGATTCCATCAGTAGATTTTGTGGCAGTCAGTCTGCATCACGAGACCTGTCGTCTGCTGACACTGATGCTAACGTTTCTGTCAAAACTAACGTTAGGGGAAGCTTAGCCTTTAATAATTAAATATGAGCACGACATGGCTGTATTAAATACGTATTGACAGTTTACTGACACTAAGTATATTCTGAAGATTATATTCAATGCGCCAACTCGTCACTATAATGCCAATAACAAATTAGCAAACATGCTAGCTAGCTAAGAAGTGATGCTGCCATTCACTCGTTTTTGTCAGTTTAACTCACCAAAGGAGAGTCAGAGTGACAGGCCAGTGCTACCACCTATAAATTCACTCTAAACCGGTTTTGTTCACTTTTATGGGAGAAATTTGGCGGTCAGCGTCTCTTCCTGCAGCCAGCCAGCAGACCTGCCACGGCTCCACTCAGCTGACGTGAGAACACTTCCTGAAAGCAGAGCTACGGCTTCCCAATAGCCGCACTGGATGCTTCACTGGACATCTTTACGGCAAATAAAACCATCTCTATATTATAAATGTAGACAGGACACAAAGTTCTACAGCTCTTATAAACACGTATGGAGAACCGCATTAATACAGAACAAAAATAAAGCAATTTGAGGTGCATGGGCGTGATGAAATGCAGAAGGGTCATTAACAAAAGCTTTATGTCTCACTTTAATTCATAGGAGTAACACTTTTGTCTTCAGTGCAGACATTACAAACCAGTGACAGTGTGGTTCAAGTCACACACCCACTAATGCACTCCAGTGTGAAATGTCTTTACAGTATTGCTATTTCGCCTTCAGATTTTCTGAAACTTTCCTCCACAAATCGATCTGGTGCTCAGAGGGGTTCCTTGTTATGTCCTTTCTCTCTTTCGCTGCTCCGTGCACCCATGAAACACATGTTGGCAGCCCTCTGCTTGCATCTCATGCCATAGCCTGTTGTCCGAAGTGCCTTTAATGATTTTCCATCTGAAATTTGGTCATATTACACCATTTTGAACGTCCCATTTAACCATTACCGATACCAAACTCTCAACCATTGAAAAAAAACAAACAAAAGAGAAAGAAACTAATTACAGTTATTTGTGACTGAGATGCTGTTAGTCTCTGTTGAAATGTTGGGGATGTAGCAGCATCCATCTATATCCTCATAAAGCCCCTGATTAACCACACCCCATCAGACTGTGATCTGTGGTTTCTTCACAGCAGTCTGGAGAACCTTCACAGGCCATTTGTCCATAAACTTGCATGTCTTCCTTGTCCTCTCTTTGACAAACCATCAGACTCAGGTTTTCCTCATCATGCGACGGGTTTGCCAGATGTGAAACTTGCTATAGGCTGTCTGTAACATCTCCTCCAAATGCCCTGTGAGCTGAGGGAACATACAAAGAGATTTAATGAAAGTGCCACCTGGTTAAAAGCCAATATTGTGTTATTATTAACAACTTAGAGACTTACATTTGTACTTAAGTACTGACGCTGAATCTTCTCCTGAAAAGGACAAAGCTTGGTCATCTGAAATCTCTCGAGGTTTGATTTCATTTTCATCACCTATATGAAAAGTATGAGATGATGAGAACAAATCTGAAGAAATAAAACATTGGGAAAATCTAAAGAAAAGAAAAAAACTACAGCTTATGTAGGGTTACTGGCTGGTATAAAGGTGGTGGTAGTAATTGAGATTATGCTATTAAACTAAATATTAAAATCACAAAGAAATGCTAAAAATGATTTATATGTACTATTAGACAAGTATTAGAAGTGCCTGTTGATCTTTTTGTTGCCAAAACTTCAGCTTAACTCTGTGACAATTATTAGACTTTACAGGGAATATTAAGTCACCTTTTCCTCCAAAAATGGCGTGTTTACGGGAAAACAGGACCAGAAGTGTCTCAGCAACTCTCCAGCAGCTGCATAAAGATGCTTTAACTCTCCTTGAACCTCAGTAGGTACCATCTCTGGAAAAACAAATAAAAATAATTACTGGCAGTTTAAATACTCAACATTTTTCATAATATGGGTCATCAATGAACAATCCAGAAATCTTAGAGATAAGAGCTTTTGTCTGCTTGTACAAAAATAACGCATCCCTCCATTTCAACAGAACGCATGACAGCAGTCATGAGGAAGCACCTTGAAATTCAGTGTGTTGTTCAGCGGCATTTCAGCAATATCACAATACAGATGTGCTATAGGCATCCACTGATCACCTTTCACAGCAAGTAATATTAAACTTCCTTAACAGCACACTTACGATTTATGGCTTGTTGTGCTCCTGTCTGCATGAGGACGCCACCTGGAGAAAGTGCTGCAATGGCAGAGCTAGCGGTTGTGCTGGACAGCACCTGCAACAAGTATCACTGGGGTTAAACTCTTCAAAGACACATTAATACTTTAAACAATTTACATTTTCCTGACTTTTCAGGAAAACGTAAACTCGATTATTTCTAAAGTCACATAAAAACATTTGTACAGCCAGGTGTACAAGATCTGCAAAGGTATTTTCAAATTAATGACAGGGCTTCCTCATGGTAACTGCCTTCCCAGTCCACGGTGCTTTTAGCGGTCTTATATGCTCACAATAAGTGGAAAATAAACTAGGGGAACAGGTTTAATGATCTTGACCTGAGAATGTGTTGTTACTGGACTTCTGAGATGTGTATGATCAATAACTTTTGTCCAAAGGTAAGTGATTGTTAAATCACAACAGAAGCTGTGTTCTGTGCAGCGAACTTGATCAATATCTGGTAAAAACCCGATGGCACTGATCAGCATGCATGATAAAGTTACAGAAATATAGTGAGGATGCTCTAACCTGAGTGAGGTTGGGTTTGTAATTGACCATCTCTTGCTGGATGTAGTTGACAGAGTTGATGATATCCTGGCTGGTCGTATACTGTTGAGACTGAAGTGGCACAGGCCCATGGGCGTACCTTACAAATAAAGAGAGATAATGTGAGAGACTTTATATTAGAACACAGTATTTCATTTCTGGACAATTTTAAGGCAAAAACATGCCAGTTTGATCGGTCAAAAACATAAATTTATGCTGAAGTGACATTCTGGTGTTGGCCAACTTTAGCACAGTGAAAGCAATGAATCAGACCTGTAAAATGAAATAAAATATATATTTTGAAAGAAGCAGTCTGTCCAGAGGAAGTGAGACTCACCCACAACAAATGGGCATCTTCCCCAATTCTGCAGTTTATTTTTGGCTACAGAAGCCTCAATATTCTTTTAGTGAGATAGGCTTTGTTAGAGCTGACACAACTAATCAATTATTTAGTTTTTGTTCAGTTGATGAAAAGAAAATTAATGATTGATTATAAACTGTTTATTTTATTTTTTTAAAGTCAATTATAAAGTAAAACTACAAAATATTTGGTTTTTACAGCTTCTGAAAAGCAGAAAAACCCTTACGATCCTGTTTCAGATATTAAAAGCTGAATTTTTACGTGACGGTAATATATTACTTATTGACTGTTACTTATGGTGTTACATGAAAATACTAATCTAATAAAAATGTGCATACATCAGTGCCATTAGATGTTAACATGTAATTAACAAAGTAGAAGAAGAAACTGTACCTGTCAGACTTCTTGAGGTTTAACGCAACTGTTTTTGGCCTGTTTTCCCTTTGCAGATCTTCATATTCAATGGCTTCTTGTAATCTGACCTAAGAAAGTTTGCCAACAGAAAAGAGAGTAACAACCAGATTTTGGAAAAACTCTGTTAAAGGTTAAGTGTGTAAATTTCAGTGACATTTGGTGGTGAAAGATGCAAATTGCGACAAATTGCAAAAAAAAAAAAACTTACTCAATGCCCCCCCATCCAAGCCCATAAGATAGCTAAAGTGGCCGACAAACAGAAACCAGTCAAGAAATAAGGTTTCTTTTGATCTATATACTAGGAAATTATATTTTACTTAATTATTAAAACCATATTAAAACAATATGGTATTGCAAACATTATTGTTAATTGTTCATCAAACAATAGAAACATCAATAAATGAAATGCTACATGATGTGGCCTACTCCGGTAAAACATTCATTTACTGTATTGTAATCCTGAATTGCATTACATCTTGGGA
This sequence comes from Lepomis gibbosus, assembly GCA_029875015.1. NCBI lineage: Eukaryota > Metazoa > Chordata > Actinopteri > Centrarchiformes > Centrarchidae > Lepomis > Lepomis gibbosus. The sequence continues at coordinate 10,978 of JAPMOB010228504.1, forward strand.
GGGTTGGCTCATTTGGACTAACATACCAAAGCAAAGAACATCTACAAGAACAAACTATTACATCCAGTGAAAGTATGACCACTGACAGAAAACAGGAAAATGTAAGCTCACTGTTTCTGCACCAGTCTATTATAAACCATATAATACATGGCATGTACAAAGGCTCAGTCAGGTGAGGATCAAGGCTCCTCTCCACACGGTCATAACGCTGTTAGAAGTTAAGTGTTTTCCACCAGGGCAGTAAAATGTGAAGTTTAGCTGTTTAGTTCATGCTGTACCCTTTTTATTGCAAATAATAATCTGCTGATTGTCTCACAGAGACACATTTATTTCCATGTTGCAAAGCCAAGACACAGTTGAGAATAATGTTAAAAATTACAGTCCAACTAAATATTTTTTTCCTACCAGGGCAGTAAAAGTTTAGCTGACCTATCTGAGTTTCCAGCTGTAATCTACTTTATTGCCAATTAATCATTTGATTGTCTCGTGTAAGGACACATTTCTGTCCATGATGAAAAGACAAAGCGCTGGACAATAACTAACGTTACATAAAATTACAATCCAACTATATTCTTTCTACCAGGACAGTAAAATGTGGAGTTTAGCTGGCTGATCGGAGCTTCCATGCTGTAAGTTAGTTACTGTTTTATTGCCAATTAATCAGCTCATTGTCTCATGAATGTAATGGCACATTTTTGTTAACGTCGCAAAGCCAAAACACGCACACTGAAGAATAATATTAATGAAATTACAATTTAACTATATTTTTCACAACACTGACAAGAAATACACGTCACTTCTATCTGTGATTATCGCCCGCTTCTAGCCAACGCTATCAAACAACAGTTTTCATTTGTTGCACCAACTTAATTACCTGTCCGGCAGAAAACAGACAACTTCAGCACTGTTTTGAAAACATTTGTTCCACATCAGAGCCTTCCACCTGGGAAAATCCACAACGATTATATCCTGTATTTCTGCCACTGTCTGTATTTGTCCGGACTCTGTCTGGCTTCAATATGTTTTTGCTTCTTTGGCGACGAAGGTGCTGTTGGCTCATGCTAAACAATACGATAGTCCACCATTTTGTCCAAATTTCACTTTTCTTCTTACTTCTAAACCAGATGACTACTGAGAGACTGTATATTATTATTCTCCCTCTTCTTCTCTGTACACATTCAACGTAGTGACAATCGTCTACACTGCCGGAAATATACAAGCAGAAGAACAACCTAGTGACAAAATGTGCCCTGGAGCGCTGTTTGTTTGTTTTCGGCTACTGTAGAAACATGGCGATGCATCATAGATGGGGGGAGCTGCAGTTATGTAGTTAGAAATGGCTCATTTTAAGGTAATTGAAACAAAATGGTTCATTGTGGAAGGTCTTAATATACCCCTGAAAACATAGTTATGTGTATTATATTGCATTTCTGTCAGTAAATATTACACACTGGACCTTTAAAGCAACAGTGATCGTACCTTCTTTACAGGAGGCTGGAAGAAGTCAGAATCCCTTGAGTTTCCATCTGTACTGCTCGTCTCACTAGTTTGGTCAGATGGTGTCTCCCTTTAAAAAATATTATCTAGTTAGCAAAAACTTTAAAACACTAAGCAAGTGAATTTTTTTTTTGCAAAATCATTTCATTACCCCTTGCGTGAGCCTGCCGCCAGCACCATAGCACTGTGATGGTTGAAACGCTTTATAATTGCCGCATTGCTGCTCTCCTTCACTGTCCTGTTTGAACTGGAAGTTGAGGGCGTTGTTGTGCAAACCCCGTAACCCTGTGTCACAGAAAATACCAACTCTTGAAATCGCAGGACGGACAGGAAAAGAAAGCTATAGAAGTAAATGATTTTTGAGTTGTATGATGTGGCTGTTTGCCAAATTATCTCATTAAATCTCACCTCATCTAATGTCTTATCCTCTAACGCCATGAGGTCGACCAAAGGATTCTTCACTCCTTGAACCACCATAGACTTTAACCCTGCATGAGACAGATTTAAAACCTTTACATGGAACACAGATTCATGGCTTAGCAGTTCAGTTTGCAGTAATGAAGTGTTAAAATCATGTACTGACATCTCTAGAAAACCTTCGCATTTACATGTGATATTTGCACCTGAGAACGTTTTAAAATTCCCACCCTTTTCGTCCTGCTTGGCGCATTCTGAGAAGATATCCTGTGTTCCTGTGCTGATGCGGTCTCTGTGAAAATAATGGGACTGGAAAAAGCGGGTCCAGAACTCCTTCTCCGTCAGGTTATGAGGCACATTTTCACTATACTTCTGCTTCACTGCAAGTAAAACACACATTGATATAAATATATTTAGTCCAATCTTTTATGTAAGAGATGATAAACACCAGTTGCACATTTAGTATCAGTAACTGAGGTAAACATTAATACACTACACTGTTTACCAGCTGGTTTCACATAGAAATCTGTCCTCTCTGATTGACAGTATTGTTGTCTTTAGCTGAGATGAAAATCAGAGCTTGTAGAAGATTTTTTCCTGGTCTTTCATTACCATTGTTGCTGATGACCTAGCTTCAAAGATAAGATGTAATGGTTTACCTGCAGGGTAAGTTCTGAAGATGGACTCAATAATGTCAGCTGTCAGATTATATCTTAAGCCGTTGCATCCATCTGTCTGAGGTCTAATGTCTGCCTGTTAAGCAAGAAAATGTAGGCTGTTAACATTTAACAGTATGTTGTCAATGCTAGGATCAATGATGACATTTAATTAGTGCTGGGCAATGATTACATTTTTTAAGTACGATTAATCTCATATTTATGCGCAAAATTTAATTAATCTAAAGTAGTGTATTGCGCACTTTTAATTTAAACGTACTACCGTAAAATGTGCAACAACATGTGGTTTGCAAACAATTAAATTAAAACACACAAATTAAGTGCTTTTTACCAGCAGCATTTCCTTTACACAGTAGCAATAAAATATTTCTTGTACATCTCAACGTAAACATTAATGTAATCAAATCAAATACAAAACCAAAGCTATTTGCCACTACCTGGGCATAACCTTTTATCTAGCGTGTTAAAACAAGTTACCATCAGAGTCCAGAGCCACGATCGTAACATCATATCAGGTACCTTCTGAGAAACAAGTTCATATATATAGTCAAGTCCGAAATTATTCATACCCCTGGAAAATTCTGACTTAAAGTTACTGTTAGTAAACCAGCAAGTTGTTTCTTGATTAGAAATGACACAGGTGTCTCCCAGAAGATAAGACGATGTACAAGAGGCATCATTGTGGAAAAAATTATTACTCATCTTTTATTTACATTTTAACAAAAAGTGGCATGTCCAAAATTATTCATACCCTTTGAATAATTTCGGGCTTGTACAGTCTATGGGAAAATCCAAAGATCTATAACATTCCAAATAGTCCAAGCTGTTCTAAAGCATCCTAATTACCCTGAGACATTGGAAACAGCTGTCTTAATCAACTCAACAGGTGAAAATCAGAAGCTCTCTGATGTTGGTTGGTGGACAGTCATGGCTAAGACAAAGGAGCTCACCGAGGGCCTGCGGCTGCGCATTGTGGCTGGCCACAAGTCAGGAAAGTGCGATAAGACCATATCTAAATGTTTTGAAGTTCCAGTGGCTCCAGTGCATAAGTATTATTAAAAAATACAAGACGTTCCACACTGTGAAAAACCTCAGAGGACATGGTCGAAGCCAAAAGTGACACCTGTGCTGGCCAGGAGGATAGTGAGAGAGGTAAAAAAAAGAATCCAAGGATCACTACCAAGGTCATCCTGATGAATCTGGGCTCTACTGGTGTCAACATCTCAAGGCAGACAGTCCAACGGACACTGCACACTTCAATGGATGCAGACAAGGAGGACACCACTTCTCCAGATAAGGCACACAAAAGCCCACTTGGCCTTGGCAAATGTTCATCTGGACAAAGAAGAAGACTTCTGGTCTTCTGTTTTATGTCAGTTGAAACAAAAATTGAATTGTTTGGCCACAATGATGTAGCCTACCATTTGGCGTAAAAAAGGAGAAGCCTTCAACCCTAAGAACACCTTCCCCACTGTCAAACATGGTGGTGGGAACCTAATGTTTTGGCGTTGTTTTTCAGCCAGTGGACCAGGGAACCTAATCACAGTAAATGGCACCATGAAAAAGGAGCAATACATCAAAATTCTCAACATCAGGCAGTCTGCAGAGAAACTTGGCCTTGGGGACCAGTGGACATTTCAGCATGACAATGACCCAAAACACACCGCAAACGTGGTGAAGAAATGGTTAGGAGACAAAAACATTAATGTTTTGCAGTGGCCCAGCCAGAGTCCTGACTTAAATCCCATTGAGCATCTGTGGAGGGAGCTAA
>JAPMOB010228505.1:0-10125 GCA_029875015.1 Lepomis gibbosus
GTGTGTGTGTGTGTGTGTGTGTGTGTGTGTGTGTGTGTGTGTGTGTGTGTGTGTGTGTGTGTGTGTGTGTGTGATTGATCAAATTGTCGTTACGGTGAAGAAAGACTTTTAGACCTTTTGGAAAACTGGTCACAAAATGCTGAACTTTTGGTAGTTTGATTACATTCACTATTGGTGAATGAATCTGACTTTTTTGTAAGATATCAAAGCAAAGCTGCTTCACTTACATTATCAATCTGGCTGAAACTTGTATTGATTTTTTTAAAAAATGATTATTTACATCCTCACAATCACACGCACACTGCAGAATTTCACAGAGAACATCAGCCATTTCACTTTTCTCTGCACTGTAAGCAATTCAATTTTTGGGCCATTCCACTGGCTTTCCTCAGTCAACTGTTGTCGTCTTCTCATCTTGTTCAACAGGATTAACTGTGATTGACTACTTGAAGTTTTCATTAAAGTCTTGAAATAGAAGAAGCTGGTTAGGATATGCTGTGAGGTCTAGAAAGAACGAACATATTATGTGCATGTTTTTTTTGAATTGCAAATCAACGAGGGCTTAGAATATATTTTTACAGAATTCTATCTTCCCCTGTGAAGATTTTTTTAAATTTTGTTTTGTAAAGACAATAGCATTTTTGTCAGTTTTTGTTTGTTATTAAGTCTAGACTTTTGGAAACAGTACTTTTCACAGCTTTTTCTGGGGTTATATATTATGCTCGGTATTGTTGATGTACATGTGCAGTACCTCCCTAAATGTAACCATAACCATACCATGTTTTACCTTTTGAGTGAATTTCAAACCATCTGGTGATCACTAGAATTGCTGTCTTAAGGGATGTAAAGAATAGTAAATAGGGTGGAGGAAGTTGATATTGAGTGTATGGCAATGGGGGTTCACTACTGTTTACTTTTTTTTGTGGGTGCACCACTTTCAATGCACCTTACTATACATATAGTAATAAAATGATATGACATCTGTCTGAACCTCAGTGTGTGCTTTTATTTTTTACTTTTACATTTGAATGGACCAGTGATCCTCAACCTGGGGATCACAATTCATGACACATCCAAACGGTCACCAAGGTTATAAGAAAGACAAAGAAACAGTACTGCTTGATGAAATATGTGTGTGTGTGTGTATACTGTCTATATATATATATATATTCATAAATTTTAAAAGGCCACTTCTATATTATTGTTTTGACTATTATTGTTTTTTGGTAGTTAGATCAAATCCAAATTTGTCAGGGAATTTCCACCAATAAAGCCAACGACTGAGGTGGCTCCTGAATTCTGATCTGATCTGATTGGTATCAATATGGGCCCTTCAGCTGGTTAATATATCCATGGTCCCATCAACACCCTTGTACCCCTGTTTGACACACCAAGAGAAGGTTGTCCATATTCAGTCTGAAACTAGTGGAATTAGCCTATAACACATTCACCACATATACATTTTAAATTAAGGAATGTCAACACCCATAAATTTGATAAAACCGATCAATTTCCCAAAAGCACAGAGGACATGACCTCACTGTCCTCAATATTAGCTGGGACCCTGGTGGGGATACATGGACGTAAAGCAAAATTGAAAGTGCTCGCACAGAATTAATACCTAACTACACACATTCAATTACAGCCAATAATCAGCTCAAATAATGTGCTCTCTATGTGTAACCCATTGCCTCATAAATTGTCATATTTTTGGGATTATGCAAACAAGACCCACTTTAATGTGCATGTGCATGTCCGAGTCAGGAACTCTCCCTACAGTAGGAATCAAAAGATGCACAAACTCTCCATACACGCATAATTTTTATAATGAGCTGCTCATCTGTGAGCATGCATGAATATATGAGCTGAACTGAGCAACATGTGGTTGAGTGTGTGTGGGAGTGTTGGAGATGGGGGTCTTTGTCTGTGATAACTATCAGTGACTGGGTTAGGGCGAAGGTCTGTGATATCTCCCGGCCATCAACACACAGCGTTGCTGTTGAGACTCACCTCAGAGTCACCCTCTCTTCCTCTCCTCCTCCTTCACTCACGTTCTCCTCCCACCTCTCCTTCGCTGAGTCCCAGGGCGTTTCAGCGCAGTTGTGTTTCACATGCAGGGTGTGTCTAGATGGCTGCTGCAGTGTGACCAGCACCACACCACCTCCCCTCGATCCCCTCTCCTCCCTCCTCGACTCTCTTCCTCAGATCCTCTTCTCCCCTTTCGCCCTCCAGTCTTTTCTTGCTGGACTCCTCCTCACATTCGCTTCTTCTCCCCTCCCTCCTTCTCCTCCACGGATGCATCTGACTGCTCAGGTCTGTTTGGCATGCAGGAGGCTCCTGAGGCCTGGCGCGTCTAAAGGGCAGGGCGCCCAGAGGCAGGAGACGCGCCCTCACTGACAAACACCATCCACCCCAGACCCCGAGCGGCTACAGAAACCACAGCACCAGCCGCGGCTCGAAGTCCAGGGCTGGCCTCATACATCTCCAAATCTGAGTTGCACATCTAAATTCTCAGCCCTGAAAGTAAGAGCCATAACCTCTGCTTATTTTGAGAGCAGATTGCTCATCTGCTCTCAGGTGTTAAATGCCACGCCTACGGATCAAAGGATCTGCCTTAAGAACTGCATTAAGTATGGATTGGCCTTCTCCCGGCTGAGAGGAGAAAGGGGAGCTTGTTGGGAAACAATGATAAAGATGAAAATAGTAGAGGTAGCAGAGGAGGGGTGAAGGAAAGATAGAGTTATGGAGGTGTAGTAAGCCCATGTCAGGTGGAGGCTGTCTGGATGTCTCCCTCCATCCCTCACTCTATTATTCCTACCCATATTTTTACTCTTTAAAATGCATTTACATGTGCTAAGGTATTTCCCCCGGGAGCACGACTCCAATTCAGGGGGTAAGATAAGCCATCAAAGTCAGTGACAGAGAGGGCATATGGGTGACTCAATGACAGGCTGAGTAGAAGACAGTCAGGAGAGCTGCCATGACTTGCACACACACACACACACGCACACACACACTCACACACACACACACAAATAGAGCGCAATGATTTCTACTGTATCTACATATAAAGACTGTGCTCCACAAAAAAGAAGAAACAAAGATGAAACCGGAGGTAATTTTGCAGCATCATTCACAGCATGTCAGCGCGCGCACACACACACACACACACACACACACACACACACACACACACACTATCAGTCTACCAGTTGCCAGTGTGAGAACAGGAGAGGCCCCCAACCATGACTAACACATGGTGCTACCAGCCACTGCCAGGACCCATCTGTGTGTGCTTGTGACTCTGTGTGTGTGTGTATGTGTGTGTGTGTGTGTGTGTGCGTGCGTGTGTGTGATGCGAGCGCATCATAAATTAATAAACATATCTGACAAGTGCACTGCAAGCACCCGAGGGCATCATCATGTTTGCAAACAACTCCCCCTTTGCCCCCCTCCACACACTCTCCTACCATCCACACACACACACTCCCTGAGGAGTAGCGATTGTTTAATGATTCAATTAGCTGTGTGGCGTGCTGAGAGCTAGAGGCAAGATGGAGTGATAATTGATAAACATGTTTAATCCTGAGAGAGAGAGAGGAGGGGTGGAAAGATAAAACCAGACAGATCGAGCACACACACGTTTCACATGTTCTAAAACACAATGGCTCATTTAGTTTGGACTTATGTTCGTTAGAGAGCACTCTTGGCATCTGGACCAGTTTAAGTAACATTAGGCATCTCCATCCACCTGGTTTTATAAGCTGCATAAAACTCTTGAAACACACCACCAACAATTCAAAAAAAAACAACAATTCGAAAGCTGTTTTGAAACTGGTAAAAATAGACTTTTTGAAATGCAGCTTGACAGTGCAGCACCTACATCTACTTTTTCTTAAGACCGAGCATTTATGTCATGCTACAACTCACTGTTACATGCCTCCACTTCACGAGAAATCCCCCCACAAGTTTAAGAGGTGTACAGCAATTTGGGGAGCCTTGTTTCATGTCACCACCCTCTCTCAATTGTGACTAACAAAAACACCACAAGTATACATGTTTATAAAAGAACCCTGATGTATTAGAGTTGCAGCTCCTCAAGTAATATGTAATCCAGTTATAACTTTTGAAATATAATCATAGTATTGTCATAACAGAGTGTTCACATTTTATTTGACATAACATTTCAGAAATGTTCTTAAAACGTATGCAACATTTTAATGGCAATATACAGTAACTATAATGTTGGGAAAGAGAGCTGCAGTCCTATCCTAATTCTAGGGTTGCTACTGTTAAACTGGCCTCATTCCTTATTTTAATTTATTGTAGTCTATGTCTTTAATTACTTTTTCTAGAAAAAATAATATACTTGTGTTTCTGAGTTTACTTCTGTACTACATACCAACATAAAGCCACAATAATTTTGTTGTCATTCACCTACAGCCCCCTTGAGGCTTAGATAGTGCTCATTTGTCAACTGTTGCTTTGAAATGGTGAAATATGCTGCAAACTGGAAGTTATGTGCACAGAATGCTTGGCATTCAAGTGGTATAAGTCATGAGAACACTTGCTGTGGTGACTAAAATAACAAAAGCGTGCTTTCAGACATCATGACAACAAAAGCATATTTGGAGTGAGAAATGGTACAACAATTCTTTGATTAATAAATACTTGTAGCTTACTTGGGAGCACTGCTTCAGAAACTTTCCACTTATGAAGTACTGAAAACCACATTATCAAATGGTCTCTTCTCATAGTGAACATGAGGGACACATGCTGTTGTCAATGATGCGATAATCAACAGATCTAAGTGGCAATAGTTTTTATTGAGAATTTATAAAGTTATTATGAGTAACCAGGACATTATCTCTGGAAAAGCGATATTAATGTTGAGTTTCACAAAAGCTCTATTTCTCTCAAATATTGTTCACAAATCTGTCAAAATCTGTGTTAGTGAGCACTTCTCCTTTGCCTAGATAATCCATCCACATCAGATCAGACAGCATGAGTATTGTACAGGTGTGCCTTAGGCTGGCCACAATAAAAGGCCACTCAAAAATGTGCAGTTCCATCTCACAGCACAATGCCACAGATGTCGCAAGTTTTGAGGGAGCGTGCATGTGGCATGCTGACTACAAGAATATCCACCAGAGCTGTTGCCCGTGATTGAATGTTCATTTCTTTACCGTAAGCCATCTCCAAAGGCGTTTCAGAGAATTTGGCAGTACATCGAATCGGCCTCACAACCGCAGATCACGTGTAACCATAACAGCCCAGGACCTTCACATCCAGCATCTTCACCTCCAAGATCATCTAAAACCAGCCACTCGAACAGCTGCTGCTACAAACCATTTGTATAACAAAATAATTTCTGCACAAACTGTCAAGAACCATCTCAGGGAAGCTCACCTACATGCTCGTTGCCCTCATCGGGGTCTCGACCTAACTGCAACATTGCAGAGCCATTGAAGAGCAGTGGACCAACATTCCACAGGCCACAATCAACAACCTGATCATCTCTATGCGAAGGAGATGTGTTGCACTAGGTGAGGCAAATGGTGGTAACACCAGATACTGACTGTTTTCTGGACCAAGTGAAACTGCACATTTTTGAGTGGCCTTTTACTGTGGCCAGCCTAAGGCACACATGTGCAATACCCATGCTGTCTGATCAGCATCTTGATATGCCACACCTGTGACGTGGATTGATTATCTCGGCAAAGGAGAAGAGCTCACTAACACAGATTTTTGAAAAATATTTGAGAAAAATAGGCCTTTTGTGTACATAGAGAAAGTCTTAGATTTTTGAGTTCAGCTCATGATGAATGGGGGCAAAAACAAAAGTGTTGTGATTATAATTTTGTTCAGTGTAAGTCAGCTCTATTGTATGTAGGTATTGACAGAAGTCTCAGCAGCACATGACTCAAATAGGAAAACTATGTGTGGTGGGAAATATGTTATTTGAATTTTGCTGAGAGTGGCAGCACGATTTAGTGAATTTAACTTGTGTTACAGGCATTTGTTTACCAACATGTTTTGTTTGCTAAGACTTAAGTTATTTACTTGTTTCCATCCATGTTTGCACCAAGGTTGCTTTTCAGCACTGTGTAGTCTCAATGGAAAAAGAGTTTAAACAGCTGCTCTGTGTGTATGTTTGCCTGTGTCTACATGTGCCTGTATTTTTGTGTGCCTGTGTGTGTGTGTGTGTGTATGTGTGTTTGTGTGTGTGTTTTGGGGGGGGTGGTAAACAGGGGAAGTCAGCGAGATCTTTTGTGTTGAAGAGAAACGTTGACTTCACCATCCTGGTTGGCCTTTAGCTCAGGGATTATGGGTAGAGCTCATCAGGTGACCCTGGGATCACAAAGTTCACATCACTAAAAATAAATTTGTTCCACGTGAGCAGCAATGTAGCAATTTAAAGGGAAAGAGATTAGGAGAAATCAAAGTAAATTAAATAAATTGTTCTGCTTGCCTTTCTTTTCAAGCTTTTGAAATTAAGTAAAGTTAAAAAAACATTACAGTTTATGATCATTGATCCACTAGAATATTTCACTGAGTCACTTAATGACCCATATGAGTGTTTTCTAAATTAGTTTCCCTATTGCCACAATTATATTGTTTCCCACTGACTTCCAGAACTATTGAAAAAAAAAAAAAGCATTTTCTGATTGGACACCTACGTAGTTATGGTTTGATTAGGATTAGGTAGCAGCAGTGAAAAATTGTGGTCCTGGTTAAAGAAACAAATTGGTAGGAAGGAAACAACAAGCTCATGTGTCACACATGCTGACAGTTGATAGTTGTATTCACAATACTGAAGAGAATGTGTGTGGAAAGTGAGTGCCTCTTTCCACACACAGCTAACACAATCCATTTTCCTCCTGGATATTTGCCAATGTCTGCCAGCCTAGCCAGAATACCAGTTCATATTTGTGCAGCTAAAAATGTTTGGCTTGTAACATTTATCTTTACACGTGGATAAAAAACTTTCTGTCATTGGTGTTAACATTGCTACTTAAGCTGTTTCTGTAGGTAAAGCATTTCAGGTGTAGGATTTATATATTCCTCTTCATTATAATCAGGCAGTTTTACAGTCAAATCAGATCACATGTCCATTGTTGCTAGCAAGCCAATGTTTCTTTGGCTATGGTATTGTAACTTGATGATATACAGCCTCTGCACACCCTTGTTGTTTACAGAATCACACTTGCGCAGTGATTGGCCACTTGCTCAGCTGCAGCTGAAGCTGTTCCTGAAGAATTCTGGAACCACATTTAATCTACTTGTGACCCAAATTAGGGTCCTGACCCAGATTATAAAACACACTGATGTTGCTGATTAAAGGCCAAATCTCAACATGTCGGTTTCAGGACCCCAAGACCCAGAGCCGAACCCTTCCTGAAGAGAACCCACTGTTCAGATGGAGACACACTCACTTCACCCTATTAGCCCGTCGTAAGAGAGAGAGGGATGTTTGTGTGTGAGTGTGTGTGTGTGTGTGTGTGAAGGATAGAGAGAGTTTGTGTCCTGCTGGGTGGCAGAATTAAAGGAGAGGTTTGTTTGAGAAGAGCCTTTGAAATGGACACACATGAACTTGCTCTCTCACACACACAGACACACTTAGGTATTCCTGTAGCACCATTTATTGACCATAACCATCTGGCTGCCATCCAGAGAGAAAGAGAGAGGAGGAAAGAAGAACAGGCCGTATGGTCCTTTTCTTTAACCCCTTAACATACTGTTATTCAGTTTTTCCCTATTTAGTAGCTTTAAGATCATTAAATTCATCTTATTCTTGTGCTTACACAAAGTGAAATATCCAAGAGCCCACAATTTTATTGGCTGCAGCATTCCATCAATCAAAAATATCATTACGTATCTTTTTCACAAAATTCAACCTGACATATTTGCCAACTTTGGGATCTCCAGTAGAATTTCTGTGGGTTTGCAAATGTTTAGCTTCACAGCATGATTTTGTTGTCTCTAACTCAATGGGAGGTAAGTTATGTTTATTGTGTTACAAACACTGTAAAATAAAAGTTTCTAGTCATTTCATGCTACACACATAGAACACACCAGATAATTACATTTGTATTAGAATAGGATAGAATAGGAACTATTTAACATACAGTTTTCATGCAGAAACAATTTCAGACTCCCTAAAAAACTAAGTAATTGTATTTATGCAGGTTAGCCGGTGACAGTAACTATTTATAAATATTTTTAAAGAGTCTAAAAATAAACTTTATTTGCAATACTTGGTCAAAAGAAACAAAGAGAAAAAAAACTTGGCAACAGAAAGTATGAGAAACATGAAATGGGGGAGATATCCTGTGAGATAGATTAAAAAACTCAAAAAACAGAAATATGACAGACAGAAAGAGAGGCAAGACAAGGTTATGGGAGAGGGAGAAAGACAGTGAGGAGAGGAATGAATGGAAATCTTTCAACTCTCCTCACTCTTCTGTTCTCTGTGCAATTACCTCAGGGTGGTTTGAACCATACAAATTACCATAAAATTACTTTAATGATACATGGTTGTTATTCAGATATGAAAATCTGTAAATATTGACTGTGACAGTGTCAGTCACAAAATATGAGCGTTGTCAGAAAGATAAATCTATAAGATGGGAGTTTTTTGTTGTCATTTTTTATTTGTTTTGTTGGCAGACCATCTACCCCATAGACAGTAAATTACTGGACGAAGCCACCCCGCAGATTTGAATGGAGAGGAGTGAAGCCAGCCATAAAATACTACTACAGGGCTACTTCCTGTTGGTACCAGCCTGTACTGCGCATGATCGCGCAGCATAAGCGTGGTTTAATGACTTGGGGCTTACCACCTTGGTCCTCCCCCAAAGTACGGCCATATAGGTCTTCTATGCAAGTAGATTGTTATGACCCTTATTTAGGCGTATCATTACGTGGCAAACTCTGGTGGCCATAGTTTATGAAGGGAGCAAAGGAGAAAGTCAGGTGAGGTAGTATAAAGAGAGACTTTGGGGCCTTTGCAAAACTAGACCCTCCCCACTTCCACTCCATCGCTGGTCAGAGTCACCTTCACAGCCGAATCAAGTTCCCTTAAATTGTAGGGTATAAATGCAGCGGCCAACTTTTGGATGAACTTCCCTCTCTCTAGCGTAATTAGGATCTGACGTTACCGCTGCATTATCACTCACTGCTATCCCATGTTTATAAAACAAACAACAGTTGTATTAAGTTTCAGGCTAATATTGAGGAAAAGTATGTTTTCAGTAACGAAACTGAACCCATTTTTCATTTTATTTTATGATTGTTTTTGTGCTAAATAATTTTAGTTATATTATATTATATATCTAAATCTAATCTAATATTTGTTTAAAACATTGACTGCTTCAGCTATTTATTTCTGAAAATAGAGATTAAACATTAGACATTAAATCCCTTTATAATTACATTGACATTGATTTTACCAGGCTATATATTTAGAACTTCTTTATTTTATATGGAGAATATTACATTCACAAATACAAATGGTCTAAAAAAAACACAAATACAACAAATACAACATTTAGCAAGAAAGGCCCAAAGTCTGCATAAGGAGGAGGCCATGGATGGGGCAAACTCAGGAGTAAGTGGCATGACGAAACGCAGTAGATATTTATATATTATGTGACTTACTAATGTAAATTTCATACATAACTTAACTTATGTAATTAACAAGTAAGTACATGTTTATTATTGTTACCATTACGATGAAGATCTGGTACACCCATAGTCTGAAAAGTTAGTTCAATTGCATTGTAGGAACAAAATTACCCTACTTCTTACCTTATTTATTAACTAAGTAAACACATTCCTAATGAGTTTATGGTCTCATTTGCTAGTTTCAAGTCTTCTTCAATCAGCATAATGTTCAATTAGTAAATTATAGCGACCTGTCAATGATGATAGAGGCATATAGTATCTGCTGCACTGCTTATTCAACATTCAACTAGCAGTGAGCTTGATTTTCTTGCTGTCTGTGTTTTCGTCTAAGCACTGTCAGTTCAAGAAAGTTAATTGTTGTCACGATCCTGTCCTGTGTGCTGGGTGTTTGGGTTTTTTGGTTTTTGGTATTGTGTTTCTGCATGTTAGTCTTGTCGT
>JAPMOB010228506.1:937-16550 GCA_029875015.1 Lepomis gibbosus
GCTCTATTAGCAGCTGTGTCTCAAGATCCTGACTACTGTAAGAAGAGGATGCATGTGTGGGGCCATTAGGATGATCCAGAGGAGGGATAATGAACAAGGAAAACCCGGCAGTGTTTACTAAAACAAAAGTACCTCCACAAAAACTAGGCTTTTGCCTAACAAATTAAAGGACAAGGCAGGTGATATTCTATACTTTTGTTATTGTGAAAAAATGCATGAAAAGAATAAAAACCAACAGTGTGTTAGTCCAGCTCTCAATATTCCCTACCCTGTGATGCTGGGCCCTAAGCCCATTTGTTCCTGAAGAAGTAAATCTTAACAAATGGATCACAAATATGTTGTTGAATTTTCAAAAACAAATAAAACAATTTCTTAAAACAGCTGCGCACTGTAGTATTTATCAACACGTTACTCAAAGTAAAGGAACGAGTAAGTGTTTACGGCACACAGACGTGTGTGGGTTTAAATCAGAATAAACTGCAGGGCCCATGTTCAGCATGAAGGATCATGTCACCTGCTGCAACAGTGTGACTCATTAGTGTGTTTTCAATAGAAGGCATGGCACAAAGGAATACTATATATCAGGCTTTACCCACACTGATAAAACTTGCCAGTATGATCAATTTATAGGGTTTTGTCTTTTTGTGGGATTTGCTGACAATAAGAGAAATACAGAATATCAGCAGACGTATCCTTTAAACATTGTTTGATTCAAGTATCCCCAAAACACATTGCAGTAGTATTATTTAGAATATGTGGCTGTGTCCTGATAAAATGCTCAAAAATCAAAGTTTCCCAAACATTGAAACGCCTGTTTGTATTTGCTCCATGTTTGAATGTTTTAAATGTCAGAGCACACACATGAAGCCATAAAAGAGTACCATGTTATGCATCAGCAAACCTCCAGGGCAACACACTCTCAACCACTGTTAAAACTCCCCGACCTGTTTCGGTTTTAAATCATTAGTGAAACATTCTCTGAAGTTTAAACCATGTCTCGGTGGTGAGGAATGACAGTACAAAAACCGGCACCCAAAAGTGATGCTACCACAGCATAGTGAGTTTCCCAACTCTGTTAGCAGAAACACACTTAAGAAAAGGAAATTAATCAGCTGCTCAGTTGGGGGTTGATCTTAAGTCACCGTATGCATCTGTGATGATGACATCAAAACGTTCCAAGTTTTCAAACTTTGGCCCCGGCTAATCAGTTTCATTGAAACACCCTCTTTCCTTTCATCCACTATCCCTCCATGTCTCCTTCTGTCCACGCTTTTATCCGGCTTCCTCCCAGCTTTAGGCTGATTATCAGGAGTGGCCCATTTACAGCATGGCTAGAAGGTAATTAGTGGGATGAGCTGGGCAGAAGGATCCTCTTCAGGGGTTGAGAAGGCACACGCTCAAGTACCTCTGGCTTCTGATGAGCTGATGTGTGTCGGGGTGGTATGACAACAATAGGACAGGGATTTCCCTTTAGTTTCATTCAAGCAGGACCCACCCTGTTCAAAGGAAAAGAGGTGCACCACAGCTTTATGGTTTTCAGATGGTGACATACACATCCCCAAAAACTTAAATTAGATTCACATGAAAGGATACAGTTGCCATTATCTGAAGCCGTTATGTTGATACTTGATTTAGCGATCTTTAAAAATAGAAATGACAAGCCTGCATTTGTTCCAGCAGACAGGTGGGTCATTTTCCTTTCAAAGCATCCTAAACGTATTTGTTGCTGCTTAACTATAAGAGAATGAGGGAGGTTATTTTACTGCTATCTTTGTCAATCATACTTCCTTCCTTCCAAAACAAACAAAACAAATGATCAGTTTAATGTTTAACACTTATTTTCACCCAAATCACAGTTCAGATAAAAAATTTGACTTGCTGTGCCCATATACACACATGCATGCACACTGTTCATTATACGAAGGAGGTGGCGATGGTGCACTGGATAAGACACATGCCTTTGGCGTGAGAGACCTGGGTTCAATCCCGCACTGTGATCCTTCCACCATTGTGTCCCTGAGAAAGACGCTTAACTCCTAGTTGCTCCAGAGGCGTGTGTACATGTATAGCAATTGTAAGTCGCTTTGGATAAAATTGTCAGCTAAATAAATAAAAATGTAAAAAATGTATACTTAGACCTATGTAATGTACTTATGCACAGAGACTGACACAATAGTCAAACTACCCTTCAGTCCAACAGCTGATAGAGCACACCCTCTGCTTAGGTGGCTGATCACCTTAGCCCAAGGGCCCGGGAAACACACACATACTTCAGTTGGTAGCTTAAGCCTCTAAAGAGCAATTATTCCATTCACATGGAGGTAATTGTGCCACATGAATATGAAATGTTTGCCAGTCCCTCCTTTAACATTGTGAGGGCTGTGTGGATGCTCTTGGAGGAGGACAAAGAGCTAAAGGTATGGCCCATTTCCATATGTGTTAGGGGAATTGAGGAGGGCTTGAAACATTCCCCTGTTTACAGTAAACTCAGGGTCCCTTCTGGAAGGACAAACGTGCTGAAGCTAAACTGCTTCTTCCAACTTATACCAGTGACCCAGTCACTTTGTCAGCCACACATTCACCGATTGCTGTCTATTAAAAAAGCATATGCTGAGCTTATTTACTTTCATGTTTTGATTCAAATCCTCAAATTCACATTTTGCTTTAGTCATTTATTTACATTTAGATTAATTCTATGTGTTATAAGTTGAATTAAAGTGAGATAACAGATATTTGCACAAGCTGCTGATATTCCACTGAATTACTTTCAGTTAGCTGTTTCAATGCTAAAGTATGGCTTTTAATGACTATTTCATGTTTTCTTGATATAAAAAATCAGCATTGCAGTAACCCATAATGAGTTTAATGTTTTCCAATGCTCCCCTCAGCAGGGGAGAGTTCTTGGTTTGTATTTGCTAATCGAAGCAGCGTGTTATCAGTCTTAACGATCCCTACAGGGAAGGGAGCTGTTGTGCTTTTCTTAGCAAGGAACATATTTGTTAATGTCCTCATGATTTATTAGGAAAGGGACATTCAGCCAGCCTTTGTCACAGAGGACCCACTCATTGGGTGACCTGGCCTACCAGTCAGGCTTTTGGAGGTGATGGCAGGTTTGAGGGTGATGTGGAGGGGAGGGGAGTGAGGACCTTTGCATAAGCATAGGGCCCAATCTGCTGGGATTGCTCTGCACAGTAAGGGGCCTCCACAGGCTTATACTGGGGGTCTTTATTTTGGGGCCCTTGCACTTTTTAACACAATTACTACACCACCCTTCTGTCCTGATCGGCTTGCCTTATTCATATGTATCAGTCGCTCTCTGGGTTGCAAAGTTTCCAGTTGCAAGCCCCTTCTGAATGCGTAAACTCATTTGGGGAGTAGTCCTGACTACAGACCAGGGATTCTGTCCACAGCACAAGAATGTTGACCTTTGAAAGCAGCACAGAGAGGACGGCTGATTTAAAAGGATGCCTTTCCGGTAGGCAGAATGTGGTAAGACAGTACCACAGAGGGTTATAGTTCAGGCACAGAATCCTCCTATATCTTTGAGTGCTGCTGTAAAGCCATTAGCTGATGAAACCGTGCAACAGTCAGAAACGATTGGATTGTTTACTTCACAGCAAAGAGTCAAGAGGCCCTGAGATGAAATGCCCACTGAATATTTGGGATAAAACATGCTTCCTTATGAGGCAGGTGTCCTGGAGTCCTGGAATTCCTAGCAACACCCCTGACTTCCAGTTACAAATGCACACACCTCAATGTCTGTAATCGCTGCATTTTCCCGTACGTTACTTGGTGGATCCGATAGCCAAGGCTACATACAGGAAAATGCTGCCGTGGAAAGTGAACTGTGGGGGATGGGAACGTACAGTATATTTATGAATAAACAGTAAGTCTATGTAAGTCTGTGCGTGATTCCCTTTAATAGCTCTGCAAGCAGACACAGTTAGCTGAGAAACAGACGGTGTTTCATTAGTGATTCCTGTAACGTCAATAAAGTTGGGATGGTTAACAGGAAGCGTGTGGGATGGAGCAAGGGGGAGACCGGCCCCAAGGCCGTGAGAAGTGTCGGACTAGGCGGCAGATGATGATGATGATGCCATCACTCATGAACTGACAGGAAGAGGAGATCTGACTGGCACAATATCTTTACAACAAGCACTTTGACCAGACATCGTAAAGACTGATCTAATGTGTGTAGCTGGGAAGACAAAAGAAGAACAATAGAACGCCCATCAAAAGCAAAGATAATGTTTAATAATAAATAGTAATAAAATTAAAAGAAATGTCTTTAGCCTGTTCCAGGTTTTGTTCACAGCCAAATTAACTTGTATTCAGTTCTACTTTGTAGCGGTTGGCAAGCTTTTTAAAAGATGTACTGCAGTGATTTATTATTTTATTATTAAACATTTTTATTATTAAACAGAATGTTTAAAAGTGAGACAGCAGAAGCAGCCGTATCTTAACTTTTAGTTCCTAGTATGATACAAGCTCTAAAAACAAAAACAAAACCCTGGATCCTTCAATTTCCACAATGCAACTCGATCTCCATCTTTTGTTATATTGTGCTTGGTAAACTCACATCCTTCCAACTCCTTTCCCCCAGTTTGTAACAGTTTTCTGTTAAAAGGTTGAAGTCCAGTCTGAGGTTATCTGATGAGATCTTTAGGGTTAGTTTCAAAGACGGCTCTCTCCAGACCCACAAAAGACATACAACAGTTTGTGTGGGCTGTGTAGTACTGTCATGACTGTTAAAGGGATCTTTATATGTGAAGTCAGTACTGCTTTAACAAATAAATATAAACGGTAAAATGAAATAATTTATATCAACAAATGTATTTTGCATTTCCTTGGAATAAACTGATGTAAATCCTTAGAAACAGTCTTGCTGTAGCCAGAAAAAAATGCTTTTTTAAACCAAAATTGTTTTTTTCATTTTACCAACCAAGCTGCACGCTGTATGCTAGCAAGCAACACAGCTCTCTGTTACTGATGCCAACAATCTTGAGCACATAGCGCCATCTACTGGACATGTTCAGAAACACAAGCAGTCTGCAGCGCCTGGCCTCATTGAGCCAGATGGTGCACCAGAGGGTGATGTTGTTCTTCTCTCCTTTGTGGAAAACAGCACTCACTTTACAAATCAGTAAGTTGCTCCAACAAATGCAAATACATAACTTGCAGAGTTTATGGTTTCATCGATTTTTTTTCCATATAATATTTTTTCACTCGTATCACTATTTGAGTAATCATTCTCTCTTGACTCTAATCACCATCTGCAGAGCTAGTTCAACTATTCTGCAGAGCTAGTTAATCCATTTTTGCTTGACACTTGTCTGAACGTTGCCCACAAATATTGATATTTTAAGTAGGTTTTGATTTCTGACCCCTTGTGAGCAGTAAACAGTTTTTACAGTTGTCCTAATAAGAGGCTGTGTGTTTTATTGCTGAGTATATGAGAAATGCAATACAGCAATAACTGCTGGCAATGATTGTGGGAAACATTTATATATAAAGGAAAGGTTTGTAGTGACACCCTACTCACCCACCCACCCTTTTTTCAATGCAGGCATGCTTGTTCAGTCTCTATTGTACTGGTTCATTCGTTCACATGGGAAGTTTTCTGTTTATTTTTCTGCACCAAAAAACAGACAGGCTCTGTTCCTCTGCTGCTGCGGGGCATTAGAGCCAAATTCTTCACAGTCAGGCACAGACATATTATTCTATGGAAAAGGCTTCTGCTGTTATCTGTAAAGTGTCTGGTCACACTCTATCTGTTTTAAGAAAGATCATGGTTAAGTAAATGTACCTGAACTAACAGTGTAACATCTCTAAATCAATGGCATTTGGCTGGCAAAATGAATATATTGCGTATTCTTGCTTCTACTTCTCCTTTTGGATCATGAATAATTAGAGCTACAGTATTGTGTTGGACTTGATTCTGCCTTCGAAAGACAGGTCTCTGAATCTCTATCCACTCTGCTTTTCATTGGTGCCCTGGTGCAAATCCACACCTTTTACATCCAGAACTCCTTTAATATAATATGGATGAAGAGCATAAATTAAGTTATGAAAAGGAAATCTGTACAAGATAAGCTATACTTCACTCACTGCAGTGTATGCTGTCAGCCAGTAAATAGCCTGTCCAAAAAAATGAGACAGACCCATTAAAAATTGTCAAAGTAGTGTTTATGTGTTGCTTTTTGGCTTTTACGCTAAGTGATAACTTATATACGACTTTGTTTGTAATAACATGCTCTTACCATTAAGAACAAAGGATCATTGTGATTTGCAGAACTTCTCCATGAATAAAAATACTTTAAATACAGTGAAATCTTTAATAGGGGGTTTAAATTGCAATAACAACATATGTGTTGCGTTAGCAGTATACTGTAGGTAAAGGTTATAATAGATTTCCTATTGTAACTTCACTTGCAAAAGTGCTACAATAGAGCTGCCAAAATAATGCAGTGCCGCTATCTTCTAAATAATTCCTCTCACCCTTTATGCTGTTGTGTATTCATGCTGGTTTGTGGTATTGATTAGCCTGCTGCATCCTGATAGCCAGAGATAGAGTTGAAAAAAAGAGGGCCACAGAGGCCTTTATGATGGACCATGATGCTTCTCATTGATCCCTCTGACTGACTGTTGAGAGACAGTCATTCTCTCTCAGACACCAAGGAGATGGTGGACTCCATGAGTCTGGACACTGTGGAGAGAAAATGCTAAGTGTGGGGGGAAAAAGTGTTTTTACTGTCAGGAGACAAAAATATTAGACTAAACATTAGACATTTTCTTCCACCACACCTACAAATTTTGGGTAGTGAAGCAAGATTTGACATTCAGACTTCGCTCAACTGCTATTCCTCCAAGGGGGAATCAGAGAGCATCAGAATGAGGAGCGGAGGAGGAGGCAGGGGATTGATCACCCAGCCTACCTAGTCCAGGAAATTAATTAATGACCTTGGGGGAAAGTCATCCATCCCCTTGACAGCTGCAGGGAGTCAGCTCTCTCTACAAAAAAAGTACATCTCATACTTTGTCAGCCCAGATGTTTTCATTTAATCTCCATTCAGTGAAAATCTACCTTTCGGAAAGAAAATGAAAAATGTAAAATGGAAGTTATTCCAGTGCTGTCTTCATTGTAATGTATGGGTTGAAGTACTTTTTCATCAACGACTGGGTGGTTATATTCTCTGATGAAATAAACTGCCTTCAGTGGACATTTTTGTTTAGAATTTATTGCGTCTAATAGCCTGCCAGGCACAGAGCCCATTGTACATATGAGCCTGTGACCAGTCAACCACTGCTAGGTCAGCAAGGGTCCCAGCTGTCCAGATGACGTAGTGTACTAAACAAGCCACCATATGGGCCGACAAGCATGCTGGTATACGAAGTCCTACAGTTAGTGTAATCGAAATTAACTGAATGAAAATGTGAATGCATTTGCATTTCCACTAGTATTCGGCGTGGCTTATGTCTTAGACAGCCGCCGTTACTCACCCCAGTTTTACATGCGAGCAGATACTGAGCTGAACGCACATTAGACTTACGAAAAAAAACTACAAGTCCCAGTGTAGCTGACGAAAAAAACAGTTCGCCCCCACGATTTGCGGCTTTCAGGTTGCCTTTTCCTCGTTATTTTTTATATTTGAGCTTTAAAACTGTAAATAAGATAGTCGTATATTTGTGTGTTTGCTGAGAAATACTGACAAAGAGGAACCAACAGCCTTAAATATGTTTCTTGTTGATTGTTTTTTTATTTTAAAATTCACATTTGTAGTGTATTGGTAGTCGTCATCTGTAGCCTACTATCATTGAATAAACGTATCAATGATAGTACATCATAAACGTAAAATGATGTCTTTTCATCGCGGATACCTGTCTAAATCTTTTTTTCCCTGTAATCTTTTGAACTGACGTGATCAAAATGAGACACATTTAGTGTTATTTCCCTCTCTACAGTTGCTCCGAACTCTGAATTATACACTTTCCGACTGTCATGGAAGGCAACATTTTGCCCACCAGCAGCAGCAGCAGCCATCCACAGCAAACAGATTTCATTCACTCAGTGGCCGCTCCGTGGAGAACAACAGGCTACCTCCCGCTGTCCTGTGTGAGTGTTACAGCCTTCTCTACCTTGAGCCTTTCCTGGAAGTTATGTCAAGTAATATCTGTCGCCGTTACAGTCTAGGACGAGGCTTCTCTTTGCTTAATTTCAGAAATGTCTCGCGTTGAACCTCTGTTTTTATTTCTTTTCAAAGTCATGACTGAGACGTTTGCTGGACAGCGTGGTCTTTTGTTCTCTAGGTATATTCCTCGTTTTGACAAAGGATAGCTGGGTGTAATTTAGACTTAACCCGCTGCGACAGTTTGACAGCAATGCGACTGTTTCGTGTGTGTTACTTTTGGTGTGATATTTTACTGTGTTTAGTAATATAGCGATATGAGGTGAGTAGTTCAGCCCAGGGTGGGCATATTACCAGAATGCTATAAATCGAAAGGGTTAGATTTTCCAGCTTTATAAACGTGTCCACTTTGGAAGTAGCAACTATTTTGATATTTTCTGATGTTTTAATTTCCTGTTATTTCCCCCCCCTAGGATGCTGCACAGCTATGGGACAAAGGAAACAAAAAACCCTTATGAATCAAGGTTGCTATCTAACAAAGAGCCATAAAATCACCATCAACTTGGGATCCTAAATTAGGGGAACATTGCAAAGACAGCACCTTTTTATTATTGGTTTCATGTTTTGTTTTTTGTTTTTTTTTATTTAAGAATTGTAAAAGCTATTTATTGTATCACTCCTTAGAAAATATTCTAAAGTGTCAAGCTAAGGAAAGTGATGTTATTCTGTATAGAGTCAAAGTACTGCTACTACTATTGTGCAGTGGTTTGTAAGAATATTTTGGCACTAATGTTGTGCTTTGAGAGGATGTGGAATAAAACATGCTCATAACTGGAGGGGTTCAGTCCGCCCCAGTGCAACTGGCAGGACTTTTCTCCAGCTCCCAGCCCTATCCTCATGTGGCACTAGATACTGAGTGACTTGTCAGCACAGCCAGGAGTCAACGGAAGCTGCATCTCCAGCTGCGCCATGACTTCATCGGACGATGAAGAAACGGGGAGTGACTTGTCTCTGGAGATCCACGAGCTCCAGGACCAGTACGAGGACCCAGAAAACTGCTTCAAGTCCAAAAGCTTACCCATCCTGAATGGACCGTGTCAGCCAGATCGCAAGGCTCCAGAGCCTCGGCTGGTCAACACAACCCACACCTGTGTGGCAGTGCGGGAGAGCAACGAGCTCCAGCCAAAAACGCCAGACTCCAGCCAGGCGGAGTCCCCCTCCTCCAGGACAGACTTCTCCCCCTCTGTCTCCAGCATGGTGGGGCTCAGCAGCTCTTTACCTGTGGAGGGCCACAGGGCCGTCTCCTCCGGGGGCAAAAAACTTGGTTTCTCTTTAACACGCCTGATCCGCATCCCAGCCAGGAAGTATGTGCGGGTCATCCTCAGTGACTCCCGCTGCTTCCTGTTCTGCATGTGCTACCTGACCTTCATCCAGTCCCTGATGGTTTCAGGCTACCTGAGCAGTGTCATCACCACCATTGAGAAGCGTTACAGTCTGCGAAGCTCTGAGTCCGGGCTGCTGGTCAGCTGCTTTGACATTGGCAGCTTGCTGGTGGTGGTTTTCATCTCCTACTTCGGAGGTAGGGGTCAAAGGCCACGCTGGCTGGCTGTGGGTGGTGTGATCATTGCTGTTGGGGCAGCATTGTTTTCCCTGCCCCACTTCATCTCTCCACCCTACCAGATCCAGGAGATGAACTCTTCAGCGGGCCACGAAGGTCTCTGTCAGAGTGGCAACAACAGCGGGCGTGAACTGCATGATGCGGCATCGTGCCCGCGTGACCAAGAGGGCAATGAGCACAACCTGTATGTGACTCTGTTCATCTGCGCCCAGATACTTGTGGGCATGGGGTCCACGCCAATCTACACCCTGGGCCCCACCTACCTGGACGACAATGTGAAGAAAGAAAATGCATCTCTCTATCTAGGTAAGACAATTTGGAACAGGAGGCTAGATTAATGGCACGTGTAAGCACTCTAGTCCAACACGTCAGTTCCATCCTGTGATCCATTTCTGTTGTCCTTGCTTATGACTAACATTTAAAAAATGTTAGGGGGTGGGGGTTGAGCAGCTTCACTAACTCTGCAGCTCTGGTGTGTGACTGTGTTAGGACATAATTAGTGTCAAGTATCAGCTGACTTCATTTCCAGTATAAATGGATTAGATTTTTGCATTTTGACAGCTTTAGTTGCCTTCTTACTGGTTTGGTTATGTGTGTATACCCACACATACACATACCCCGTGTTCAACAATGCACTCATTCCCCCACCAACCCTCTGTCCTTTTGATTTAATCTCCACGGCATGCAACCTCTGCACCACGCTGGGGTAAATACAGAGACTGCAAAGTCAACCTTGGGCCAGAATCGCATGAGAGGAGTGCGGGGTGAGAAGCAGAACTGGGTTGCTTATGATTAATGGTCCCATACTGTGTGTGTGTGTGTGTGCGCGTGCGCGCACGCAACATGCTCTCATGTTTAGCCAGAAATGATAAGTTTCTGTTGTGTTTGAGTGTTAGCAGATTAGCTGTTGTATTCTTTACCAAATCATCTGTACATTTCTACACAGGTATCCCGTAATTCATCTGGTATGATGGGGCTTTGCTGGCCTTAATTACTTTGCTCAGAAAGATTGCCTGAACATACCACATACTCTACATAGCTTAGAGGAGTTCACGACTGCAGAAGTAATCCTCCTGTCTGTCTGCACACTGTAGTTAGGTTATTGGGACATGGGGCGCCCCTCTGCTGGTACAGTGTCTTACACAGATGGTCACTGCCCCACTGACCTGTGTTCAGGGCTGCAACTAGTAATTATTTTCATCAGCAGTTAATCTAGTGATTATATTTTTGATTATTCATCAAATTGTTTACACTATAAAACAGAAAATAGAAATGGCTATCACAGGTTCACACTGCCCAGGGCTATGTCTTTAACTTGCTTGTTATGTCCAACTACCATTCAAAACCCCAAACTGTTCACTTTGAAATGACATAACTCTCACATTTCAGAAGCTGAAACCACTGAATGTGTGCACTTGATAAACGAATGATTATTGATTTGAAGTATTGCCGATTTATCTTTTGGTTGACCATCTGATTGACTTATTTTTTCAGTGTGTGAGATATGCAGGTGTACTGAATGCATGCACTCGTTTGGACAAAACAATGGTTGCACAGCATTAGCCCCAGTGCTGACAACAGCTCCTGATCAAACATTAAAACCTATGGAGCACATTCACTGTCGAGTCCTTTCGCTGCGTGCTCCGCTGCCCTCGAGACCCAGTATTGATTAGATCCCTGCGTCACAGGGAACCAATGCAGCAAAGCTATTGAACCAGCCAGAAAAACAAGGGGGTAAACAACCTCAAACGCAGACTTTCTGTGTCCTCACCTTGGCGAGGCACTCCAGTGCAAATGCGCCAGGGCTCATAAAGGCTCATTGAGTCATCACAGTGGAGACTTCCCCCTTCCTTGTACCGAAGATATCCATCAAAGGCAGCACTTGGCTCCAGTGACCTTGATGGATTTTTTTTTTCCAAAGGACTTGCAGAGGGATAATCTGTTTCATTCTAGCAAATCATTGTTTGGGAAACACAGACATGTCAGAGGGAGCAGATAAGTGAGGAAAATGTCCTTGATTTGCATTCCAGATACTAACAATAACCATGGTAACTGGGCTTGAATTTTATGATCTAGGTGTTTAGAATACATTTTTATCTGTCATTCTCTGAGGCATGTGGTAGTATTTAGTGCGTCAATCAGCCACAGGTAAAGAAGTCCAAGTAGTGGGGGCTTGAATAGAATCCACTTTTTTGTGTTACATCTTCAAAGCTCAGGAAAAAAATCATTGTTGGGCAAGAGTAAGAATTAACATCAAAATGTTAGTTTTTTAACCTCTGCCTTCCTCCCCACAGGAAACAAAATTGAGTATTAATATAAACCTGTTCACCCAGAAATCCTCACTGCCATTTCCATATTATCGCAACTTAATTTTGTGGCGATATAGGCTACCCATATCTCGAGGAGGCTTCCCCCACATTTTGATGTACCCCCCACCTCCCAGCTTCAAATCCATTAATGTAAACCCCTTCTCAATTTACACTGGCTCAGAGGGGAGGAGTTGCTCGCTTTTGTAGGACAATGGGATTTACACTGAGGGGTACTTCTGGCGTCTTTGGAGGCAGAGAAAGAGACTGTGTGTCTTTTTGTCAGGATGTCGTATATGCATGCATTCACAGTAGGGCATTCCCTCTGACCTGTCACCCCATTTCCTAGCTCCGGCCCCATGTCACTATGGTAATGTAATGGGCACAGCATAAGAACCTCTTTACTTTGTATGTGAAAGTGGTGAAATTAGGGTATAGCTAATATAGCTTCTTAGATTTTGTGGTTTTATAGTTCTCCTCTAGAAAGGCTTGAGTGTTGTAGCCACGATGTGCACATTCCTGCTCCTTTTCCCCCAGTCTTTTCTCTCTTTCTTCTCTGACAGTTTTACAACATGCCATTCTTGGCGTTACTGTGGTGAACGTTTTGTCTGTGCCCTTCTCTGAGTATCCGCTCCGTCTTGTGTGAAGGTGGCTTGTTGCATTGGACAAGGTTTCTGTTCTTAAGCTGAGCAACTGATTTGTAGTAAAGGTACAACTGGATGCGAATTTACCTGTAACACTGCCCAGCTTTTGTTCTTTTTTTGTCTCTGCTGTATCTGAATGTCTCCAATCTCTTAACAATCGGTCACCATCTCATGATTGGGGAAACAAAAATCTTGTCATTGAATTGTTGGTTCATTCCAAGCTTTGGAGAGTGTCTGGTTATGAGAGGAGGCGGGGTTTTTCATTTCTTTTTTTTTTTGCATCGAAGGCCTCTGTCATTTACAAGCTAATGATGCTGAAAAGCATTTATTGATGGGGATGAATGGAGAGGTCAGCTCTCCTTAGATTGCTGTCTGCATGTTCCACATTACTGTCCACAGGAGGTGTATAATCTCAGCTTGCAGCAAAGATTTACCTGAAGTAATTTTATCCTTTTCTTTATGCACTGTTCTTATATAACCTTTTTTATTGTCTAGACTTTGTAGCCTCTTTGCATACAAATATGCATGTAGGCATCCTTTCTACATGCAGGATAAGGTTAATTGATTCCCTCTGGCAGACAGAGTCCCGCTGCCTCCGCATGAACTAGTTTGCAGTGCAGATGACTCTGAAACTGACATGCTGGTGTGTGTGTGTGTGTGTGTGTGTGTTATTGGTGCTCTTGTATTATTCATGTCTTAGATACTATGAAAAACCAAGAATTTGACGTAGCCCCAGCTTGAGACAGCGGCACTGTAGATGGCTGTTTATTTACTAAAGAGGAGGAGGAGGAGGAGAGGTGGAGCACAGTTTAGGAATAGAGGAGCTTTAACACCCAAAGGGACAGCTCCAACACCAGTCTTTTCTGCACTCTCCAATGCATACACTCTCACACATGCATAAGCACAAGTGGGTGTGTACTCAGCTCTTTCCCCCTGACAAATATAGAAAGAACAGTTGCTCTCAGTCCCTCTCCAGAGGTGTGTTATGTGTGTCCCACCAGATCAGAGAGGAAAAACAGGAACGGACAGTCTGTTTTACAATCACACCTCCCTGTGCTTTTGTTGTTTTTTTCGACTCAGGATTATCCGTCACGCCCCCCCACCCCCCAGCAGGTCCTTCTCTGTGCACTCTCAGTCACTTTCATTAAATTGTACGTGTCGTGTTCTGTTAGCAGCCAGAGCAAATGCAGATTGTGCGCACACACACAGACGAAAACACACAAGTCCCCCAGAGAACCTGCCGCTCTCTGCCCCGCCAGGCTGACAGATCACATTTCAGGATTGGTAAGTGTACACGTTTGGTCTCATCAGAGGCTGGCACACGCACACAGAGAAGAGCAGTCCTGTTTCATCACTTTCCCCCTTGGCTTATTCTCAAGGAGGTTTTAAATATCTCTGCCCCCTCTTCATCCACTCAGTCCTGATGGCCACACAGGCTCTCAGGGTTACTCAGCAGCAGGCGACCTTTTTAGCTGCAGACTGCAGGGCTGCCAGTTCTGACTGCTGCTACTACAACTCCCCTGTGAACTGCTGACCCCTGTGAGGCTGATCCTCTGCCGCTGATGCTGGACAATCTTTTACTGTTGTTTATCTCTCCACCAACCTCCACTCCTCATAGCCAATATTACTATTCCAATGAGTCCGCAGGAAGAGCAGGAGTGATGGAATAAAGCAGAGAAAGTTCAAGCAATGGGAGTTTGTTTTTCAGAAGCAGGTTCTGAACCACAACAACTGTAGTCTAGTCATAGCTCAACCTCATTGAGCGGTGACTTCTGGCCATTCTCAGTCTTGTGGCTGGGTTATTATGACAGTGTGGGAAGGTTCCTGGGGAAATGCCACAAGAGTTTTTTTGCTATAGCAGGAACGCTGAGAAACCTTTTGTTTTCAGCTATGCGGGAAAGAAATGGACATTTTTCTCTTTGTTCTTGCTGGCTCTCTTGTCCATGTTGTTCCGCCAAATCCTCCTTGATCCCAGGCTCTTGTTTGCTCGGCTTGCAATGAAATAATGCCACAAAACAGCTTTGAAGTGGTTTAATTGTCCCCGCATAGAAACACTGTAAGGGATTGTTACTTGTACGTTTTTCTCGTACGTTTTACACAAATTAGAAATGGGCTTGGAAAATAAAATATGATTCAGATTTTCAGACTTATTAACTTTATGGCAGAGTGAAATGCATTGTTATATAGTAACAATAGCTCAGGACCGCACACACACAAAAGACATGAATCCTAATTAGTGAACATCTTGAGAGGTTATGACATATGTAATATGCAAATAGTGTCGCAAATTTATTCTCACTTTAAATTTTCTGTGGAGATGGATAGATTTAGGATGGTTGATGCAGCGTCAGCAGTAAGGCAGGTGTAGTACCTTGATGTATTGAATGCATTTTGTAATATGTGATGTTGTGACTGAAGCAACAATGCACTTAATTTACCTTCGGCGATTTGAAAGTTTAACCTAACCTAACCAGCTAGACCATGGTGAAGAGGGAGCAAAATCAAGAAGTCAAAGCTTTCGATTTACAAGACGGTCTACGTTCCAGTCATCACCTATAGTCATGTACTAATGACCGAAAAAATAAGATTGCTGATACAAGCGGCTTAAATGAGTCTCCTCCAAAGAGTGGCTGGCCTCACCCTTAGAGATAGGGTAAGGCTCTCAGTACATCCAGAGGGAACTCGGAGTAGAATCACTGCGCCTTCCTCCTCGTCGAAGGGAGCCAGCTGACGTGTTTCAGGCATCTGATTAGGATGCTTCCCTTCCAACTGGGAGGAGACCCCGGAGTAGACCCAGAACTCGCTAGAGGGATTATATATCTTATCTGGCCTAGGAACGCCACAGTATCCCCCAGGATGAGCTGGAAAATGTTGCTGGGCAGAGGGACGTCTTGAATGCCCTGCCATTGCGGCCTGCCT